>WOGR01011286.1:0-10610 GCA_015342045.1 Leptinotarsa lineolata | reverse complement strand
ACTAATGATGAGCACATTTAGAGGGCGCTGCGTACGCTGCCATTTTTTATTTCAAATTGCTCTAACTTGTTTGACAGTGAACTTTTGGTATTTTTCATGAAAAAACCTTGTTTATACACTTCTTCTACATAAAAAAGGTACACTTCCTCAACAACGCTGGAGGTGATCGTTTTCGAGATATTTCCAATTTTATATATCGATGCATATCACTTAGCACCTAGGGCGCTAAGTGAAGTTGCTGAGAACATTACAAAAACTGAGTACCTATGTGGTGGATCTCGTCAAAATGAACAACTTTTTCCTATAAAGTGTTTATTGGAAAATCATTCGTTTTCGAAATACTTATGACAAAAAACCATATTTTTAAAAATTTCAACAATTTGTATCTCGAAAACGAATGGTTATTCAATAAAAAGTTGTTTATTTTGACAAGATCCACCACAATCCTAGTTTCTGTAATGTTTTTAGCAACGTCACTTAGCGCCCTAGGAGATAAGTAATACGCATCGATATAGAAAATTGTAAATATCTCGAGAACGATCACCACCAGCGTTGTTGAGGAATTGTACCTCTTTCACTTAGAAAAGGCGTGGGAAAGGTTTCTTTATGAGAAGTACCAAAATAAATAATTACAGCGTACGCAGCACCCTCTAGATGTTACATAAAAATCAATACGAAATTATAGTTTCGTTCGTCAAAAAAACCCCGGGTACCAAATTTCGTGCAGATTACTTATTTTCTGCAGAAGTTATTTTCAAAAAACGAACAAAAAGAACAAAAAATTCAATTTCAATACCCTGTATCTCCGAAACCAAGCATTTCCGGACACACATTTATATAGACTTTTTTCTTGAAATTGTCTCAGGAATATGTCACTTGAATATTTTAACGTACTTAAAAAAATATGAAATATTTCAATTTAAGAGCCACCACTAGACAGTTGTTTCAACCTGTTAGGCATCGTCAGTACCGGACAGGCAGTCCTCGATTGAAGACAAAATGTGAAGAACCAAGATGAGTACTTGATAAAAATAACTCCTTGAACATAAGCGAGACATAAGTGGAATCACTTATTGGTGTGACACCCAAGTTAGTTTGCCAAATTTTCAACGACTTCATAACAGCAATTGAGAACTTGGGTTAGGTCTACCCTGCAGGGTATATAGACCTAATATACACATCAAAGAGATCAGTAGGTAAATCCATCAAATTATTTTCATCAAACCTAAACTTGAGTATTTCTTTGCACAAAAATCTGATTAAAAATTTACTTCATGGGCTATTTTTAACGCAGAGTCCCTTACACAACCATCTATATCAACATTTATATCGTTTTTATGGCAAAAATGGCTAAATTTTTTAATCTTGAGATGAACATAGTGTGGTTGTCGCCACTTCCGCTGCATTCGACTCCACCTCGTTCGCCGCCTCTTCTGCATGCTAACTTACCCTTTCGCCTGGCACATACGTATAATTGCACTCGAGATTTCCTAATTAATAAGTAGGCGCTTTCTGCCGCCCCCTTTCGTATGCCGCCTGCGGCCGTGGCCCCCACTGCCCCCTTCAAGCTACTCCACTGGTACTAATACAGCTTTATGAATAAAAAGGGAATTTGTATAATTGGATTGGGAGAAAATACTTTGGGGGTGATTACATTGATTCGATAACTTTCTGGCTTCAATTTTTTACGTTCTTTTGAACGAGGAACGAGAATTTTTGATAAAGAAACGATAAAGTACAGTTCCTATCGGAAATTGATTGTTCAAACTCTGTAGAGCGTACCGTTTGAAAAATGAAAGTTTCTGAGTAAATTTGAGATTTTGGTGGGTTTTGCCCTCGGAAAGTGCATGGGTGACTCATCAGTGTCCAATCACTCTCCTGAAGGTCTCCTGTTGTAGAGACACCACTTTTCATCACACGTGACGATCCGACCCAAAACTGAACTCATACTCCTACGTAGACATTTCGAATTTTATCGGCTCCACCCTGTATCCCGTTTGTCATCTGAAACGTTTGTTGAAGTCATCCTGAAGTCCCGATGAGCAAGCTAAGATAAATATAGATGTCTACAAATGCACTTCGTCTGCCTTGAAATATTTAGAATTACCCCCGAGTGTTTTAAATAGTACGATCTTTGCCTGTAGCGAGTGCTATATCGGTATAAACAAAAAGGAGAATATCCTACTGAATAAATCTGCCATAATGTCGAATAAAAAGGTTAACTTTTCTTCAGACTATCTCATGGGTTAGGGAGGGATCTTGATTATAAATAGTCCGTATAATTTGCATCAATTGCAAAGTTTTATTAACAGTACAATGTCCGACAGTAATATGATCATTGAGAGACCAATTAATCACCACGAGACGAAACTAAATTTGTAGATATTTTGTATGAAACATTTTACGAAAGAAAATGGTGGAAACAAAAGAGTTAATAAATTCAATTCGATCTGTTAAATCTATTTTTCCGTTAACCAACTATCGCCCCCCTACGAACGACAACTCTCAAAGTCGAAACTTGTGCGAGCTAAGGACTAATGAGGTCTTACCTTTAAACATGTGATTCCTAACACGGGTTGGGTGATAGGATGATAGGAATTAAACCGATATCGATACAGTTCCCAGTGAAATACAGCTATGGAACTGCTAAGAGACGAATGATGCCATTAATCCTGAGTTAACCTTCGACTGTTCACAAGATGCAAGGTTGTACAGTTGATCATGCAGTCATTTATCTAGGCTCGCGATTGTTTACTGCTGGACAAGCCTATGTAGCACTTAGTCGTGTAAGATCTTTAGACGGCATTCGGATTGAAGAACTTGATTGCTCTAAGTTAATAGGAAATACCCCATGCAATAGTGAAGCTTTGAATGAAATGATGAGATTGCGAAATTTGCAACAGGAAGGTTTGAAACTGAATCTTTTGGAATGCATGGAAATCAATAGATTTGAAAATTCTCAAAATTCACTGAGTGACTAAATGGAATTGTATTTTTTTCTCTCCTGAGTCTGTTTTCTGATGTGTAAATCGGTATCAGTTCATTTACGATATGTCCATTTGATGGCTTAGCAATTTTTTCAGTTGGTTCGTTTCTTTATGATAATGTGAGAGGTGTAAAATATTCAGAAGTGCAAAGTGTCTCTATTGAAAATGTTCTAAAGATCATCGGTATGTGAGCCAATCAATATTCTGCCAACCAAGCTGTACTCAGAGTACTGAGTGTCACAGACACTTAGGATTACAGGCGATCAAAAAGCTGGTGAGTGTACAAGATACTTATCATCAACCGGATCAGAAAATTACTTGAGAAAAGTAGAAAGCACTATGAAAACATGCATCTAAACACGCAAAAAACGATCATGAATAAAAAAAACCGAAGAAATTATCAAACAGAACAGGTGCACATTCCTTAAACATATATTTCATACCTATGCACGCATTCCTCGAGTGTTTCTTACTGTCCTGAAGTTTTTTCATTCACTTCTTAATGGATAGTATACAATGACGTTACTATAGATCCTAAATTTGAAAAATTATTCGAAATTATAGTATTTACGTCTCGTAAACATTACGTTTTCACCATTTGCATTTCAAAGCGCTTTAAATAGCACCAAACTCCATTCATCTTATTCATAATGTGTTTACAGGCCCAAGGTTACGTAAAAACGATAATGATTGAGCTCGAACTAACCATTTATTTAATGAAAAACTATAATTGAACGAATAACCAATGAGATCGTGACGATAATTTTAATCCAGTACGAGCTACCGAAGAGTTTTTTTGTTATATTTGAGGTATATTTCTCAGCAACATGAATAATTTCACGATTGTGTGATACTAGGGAACACATGTTGGAATTATGTTGTACCGGTACTAATTCAGACCTTCAATCAACCCATAAAAACAATCTATATATAGTGGCATCATATATCGATGTATTTCAGGTAGTTTCTCAGAAGAGAACTATGACAGGTTCATCAATATTCACCTAATAAAAATGCTCTATATGTTGAGGTTGCACCACAACGTTTCTGTAGACTGTATCGCAAATTTGGGGATCCTCAGGGGTCAATTCTTGGCCCATTACTATTTTACATCTATATTACTGACTTTGGAAAATATGTTGGTGACGGTACTATCCATCAGTATGCTGATGATACAAAAATTAATTCTAGCTTTGATTTCAACCGCATGCAGCAGGCTCTAATAATAATCAACAGAGCATTATCCATATTATTCAAAATATTTACGGCTAATAACCTCAGATTGAACGCTTCAAAATCAAAAATACTTATTTTCGAGCCAAAGTCGAAGAGACTTTCAGTAGAGGATGAAGAATCAAGATTATGGATTATTGCTGATATGGACTAACAGAAACATGTGAATAGCTTTTGTCGGAGTACTTATGGTACCTCACGGTCATGAAGTGAATGATTGAATGAGGATTTCAATGCGAAAACTCAACCTGTTAACACTGACACATAAAACACTACTTACACAAGCGTAATGTCACGTCGCGCGCCGAGGCAATCAACCTACGCCTTTGGAAACTACACGCCACTGGGAAGATAAACGCGCGACACGAATGAAGTCAGCATCGAACGGTCTAGATGCAGACGGAAAGGGTAGCGAATTATCTAGACAGGACATCGTACGTCGCGGAACATAGAATCGAACATCACAGAACAGGCAGCAGAACGCGACAGAGCATTCGAAAAGCTTGTCTTTCACTATATAAGACGCGATAAGCGAACTCCGAGTAGTGTGAAGACAGAGCGCGATATTTAAATCCAACGACGAAGAAGGCGATACAGTGTGAATTGAAGTATTGTGATTATTAAAGTGTAAATTGTGTAGTTGAATAAAGTTTTTGAACTTGAATAAGTGTACCACTGGTTTATTAGTTATAACCCATCCACGCAAAAAAGAATTTAATAAAACGCAAGGATGTAACAATAAGTTTGTTTCTCAAATATGGTGGAGTATGAGAAGGTTTGGAAATGTCAACAATGTAGCAACGAGAAACCGACATATCCTAGAAGTCCCACGCCACTCCTTTGCTTAAGAGGAGTTTTTCTTGTGATACTACCGTCTTTCATAACAATTTATCACGACAACTCTATGTTGTATTTCCAGTGCTAGCATCTGTTGCGACTTATTGATACGAATTGTATATAGTCTTTCTATCTTTAAATTTGAATAAAACAAAGTGTGTGTGAGATATTATCGAAATTTTTCTTTCGTTTATTCGTTTCAAAGACCTTTTGAAGACATCATGTGTGGAATATAACATCATTTGAATGTCCGCCACCGCTTCCTTGAGTGAAGCGCATCGTAAACGTCTAATTATCCATGATTCTGAGGCATATATCAAGCTGAGTTTGACTAATGACATGATTTAACCTCACAAGAAAAAGTCTAACGAGGTCAAATCTCTCTCCACGTAAAATGATCACATGCAGTATGTAATATTATTCGAGTTGAATAACAAAATCATACCTCACCCTTTCAGTTGTGACGACGCATAAAGTCGTTCATCATTTTCATCAATACTATTGATGAACCAGCCAAATTGAATATTCTAGATGAAACATTGTTGAGTTCTCAGATACCCAGTCTGTGAATCAATCCAGAGGATATTGTTTGTTCTTTCTCTAACCAATACATCGCATTTTATCGATCTCAAACTTTTCTACTTAATGATTCCCCGAAGACTTGAGACTGTAAAAGTTGAACTAATAACACACAAGACGCTGACATCACATGGCCAGCGTGCTGATGACATTTACAACTTTTCCCATAAGGCAACCAAACCACACTGCACACTGCGGAATTTCGATCCCTGAAAGATGTTAACGAAAGATCGGTAGGTATATATAGAAAATGAATCTACTAGTGCTGGTTTGCAGAGTTTGATTTCACATGTTAATAGATTGAGCACTGCAACACCCACGTTCATCTACAACAAACATATTTAAGCTGGTATTGGATGATTTTGTTGATTATCATTGGAGAACTAACATGTTCACTTATTGAATTGAATTCCTAGAATGTATGTGTCATGTGTGAACTTTTTTTTTCAATCATAAGAGGCATGAGAACATGGAGAACTAGGAAGCCAAAAATCTTCCAAATTAAATGAGAATCATATGGCTGGAATTAGATCAAATAAGCATATGAATGTCTTCACGTACTGTCATATTAACACGATTAGATTTGTTTCTTTCGGTGACATGAAGTAGTAATTTTATAAATGAAATAAATGCTTCATCTTGTAATATCATCAAGAAAGGGCTGATGAGGTGATAAGACAGGTTTGTTCAGCTTTCCCACGATCTATTTCAATTCCATAACGAATTTTATGGAGAACAAACTGAATAGAAAAAAGTTATTTCAGTTTCCAATGTTCATATTTGAGAAGTTCTTTGGGTAGCGCTTTCTCTTCCAGGTTATAGCTGAAAGCAACATCTCAATCACTTTTTTCCCTCAAAATTTTCCACATCTTTTATATAAAGATGAAAAAGTGGAAAAACAGAAAGCTCTGATCTTTTTTTCAGCAAGAGGTATTTGAAACCTAATGTTTGTCTCTTTTTGTATACTAAACTTCTGGCTTCAACCAATTTTTGAGGATACTCTGGAATCTAACAAATGAACAACATCAATATGTTTTTGCTTACGGGTACTGAATTGAAGAAGAAACAGGTTTCGGTTGGAACTGAATTTGCTGAAAATTCCAAACGGCACCATAATATTTCTGTAATTTTATATCTGAAAGTTATATTAAAATAGTGTGGAGAGTATTCTGAGACAATCCAGAACGAGTCTAGAATATAATTCATCTATAGTGGACCTGGCATAGTTATTGGGCAGGACTTTTTTTTTCATTTCTAACAAATATCTGGTTATTGTATAAAGCATCTGCAGCTCGATATCCAAGAAAAAATCAATATATAGGAATCTTTTGGAGTCAAAAAATGCTTTGGCGAAAACCTTACAAACGGAACCCAAATCTAAGGGTTCTCGACCTTCTAGAAGTTGTTTGTGCTCTGTATAGATGTATGTCTTTCAAAGTGTATTTTTTTGCTGATGAAAGGTGATATGACTTTCTCTGACGATGAAAGTTGTCCTGCAACCTGACACATTGGGATATGAGTGATTACAAACATTTTGCATATTCTTATGATGAGAAAATCAGAGAAAGAATGAAGAAATAGGCAAATATATACTGAAGAGGAGAGGTGGAGGGAAAAAGAGAGAAAAGAGAGAATGGGTGATTGTGACTACCAGCATGATGAGACAGCAACCAATTTCAGAACAGTCATAGCTTTTCACATCTTTCTATATTTTTCGCTTCATTGAAAACAAGTTCGAACATTTTCTGCTGTGTTCACTTTCAACTTGGGATGAAATCAAAACTTTTTTAGACAATCATTGTACAACCCCTTCAATTTCAAATGTCATGTTCTAAGTTGGATGCATGTAGTTAATACATCATGTTTGATGAGAGGCGTAAATTGAAATATTATTCAAATACTGTAACTGTCTTTAAATATATCCATGTGATTTTTGAACCTCGATATTTCGGAAATGAAGTAATTCATAGCTACATGAAGCTGGAGTACTTCCAACATTCCAAAACATCTCACGATTCGTATAATCATTAATCAGGCGTCAAATACTGAATTGAAACATGCTATGACATCCAGATATTGTATTTATTCAAATCAGTTCATCAACCTCAGTTTTGGTCACTTCGAAAATACGGCATTTACACTAAGATGAGTTTGATGTTAATTCCAATAAATTCAAGATTTTGTACTCCAATTATCACCATCTACAAAGTGGTTCTTGAGTGTGAAAAACCTATACTACATAACCTCTCATTCTTCTAATCTATCGCAAATAATTCAAGGTAGCAATTGAAGAAAGATAATCACAAGGTACCGTGGGCTAAGAGAACACTTGAGAACAAGTGAAAGCTGTTGAAAATAGATCGTTTGGGTAGAGTTTGCGGAGATTGAGGAATGAATGTCGATAGTTAATCTAATTATTTTTCTTTTTTACGTTATCCTCGTTTCATTTGAAGCTGAAAACTCCATAAAGAATGTCATTTCACTTTGAGGATCAAGAAAACCTCCATCAAGTTGATTATCTTCTGCATGCTTCTGTTCTACTATGTGTGACCACCTATGGAATTGGGCTCTACAGATTTGATGTGGGCTTTTTACTAAACGAGTTTCAACACGGCAACTAAGCTTCAATGCCACAATTTTTGCTCATTTGTGGTCGCGGACTATGCAGAAAAAAGGTTTCGAACTCTAGTTGACACTCAGTATCCTTTTGTTACGTAGATAATTCAAGCCCATAAGGTCTACATTTTCTGTTATGAGGTTAGGTACGATCATGAAATATTTAGCACAATTTAGCCATGATTCGGCATGCAAATTGTCTAAAAGGTTGAGTGCACATCAACAACTCATTACCACTCTCCCATTGCGTGTTAGGTGGTCATTAGGTTCGACAACCATGTGCCTTGAGTAGACCTAATAAGTCAGTAATGACAATCGTTCATAGTTATTCGATTTCAGCTGTATATGGGCAAACCGGTATGATTTTGAGGTTCGAGAGTAGGGATAATGTCATTCCACCAAGAACTCCACCAACAAGAAAGAATATATCAGGATAGTGATTTGGATAGAGTCTGCAGAGTTCGAAGAGTGAATCTTGGTATTTTATCTGCTTTTCTGTTGGGCTATACGACAGACTAATTACAAAGGATGATATTATCTTCTTCTTAACGAATAATGAAATGAATATACCTTTTGAAATTCACTGTGCTCTGTATTTACGAAAATTAATGATAACTAATGATCTAACATCCGGATTTTTTCAGTGATTGCCGTTGTTGAGAACACCGAAGAAGAAAATCAATTGTACCTACAATGTTTGTTTATACTCAAGTACCTTTGAATATTCATTTATTTTTTCTATTATTCATTTCATTACAGCTAATAACTTTCACGTTATGTAACAAATTGTGGAACATAATTCAGATTCCAAACAAACAAATATATTTCTGCGGCACTTATTTTGATGAATGTCCATATAGGCATGTAAAAAGAAACAGTGTGACATAAAATTTTATTTCTCGTTTGAATAACAAACCAATAAATCATCCCATTAGTCCGTCACCATAAAGTAATTTCGAAAATTGTGTGATCGATGACTGCTGTTCAATTTCGTTAAATGTTACATGACACTATTTAATTTTTTTTCATCTTGCCATATGAGCAGTTTTAATACATCGCGAACTATAATTAGCATATATTTCGGGTGAGTCAGAAATCTAATTTCCTTGGAGATATACATAAACATGACAAAATATATCAATTATTTCGAAAACAAAAAGAGGTTCATTTCTGTTCTAGCCAGTGGTAGCCTTATTCATGAGCTCCAAAGGCTGTTGTTGTTGCCAAAATCGAAAATGTAGTGATTTTATTATCATTCATTGCTATGAATCGCACAAACAACTCCCACTGCTTTCATTCATAAATTCCCAAAGTTTTCGGTGACCTCAAAACGAAATGCGGAGTCGATTTCATTCTTCAACCATAGGCGTGCGCTCATATAAAAACGAAATTCAAGGATATCATAGAAGATAAGTTACTTATTCCGTACTGAATAGTAACTTACTAGTGTGAAGTATCAACTAGGGAGGTCCCTTTTCACTCCAAGTGTGGAAGCCCCCACTCATTCCTCTGCATTCTGTGGCTCTCCATCCGAAGCTCCATTGGACTTTTTGCATTCTGACGCTGAGAGCTTTCCTTTCTGTCGGGAGCAAGAGACGTGAAGCTCCCCGGGTGAAAAGGCGCTTATTGATTCAAAATAAATACGTTAGTAGGGAATAAACCCTTTTCTCACTTGCTCGTTTAGTTTTCACTGTATCGGCCGCTAAATTTGATTCCTTTAATCTTATTACGTGTCCTGATAACTCCGCTCTAATCCTTACAAAACTCTCATGAAAGTTGATGCAAAATTAATTGTGTTGCTTAAACTATATAGACGTTCACTTTATAGTACGGTTATTTCAAACGCTATTGTGAACTGCAGAAAATGCAGTGTAAGTTTCTGCGATAGTTTATGAAAATCACAAACACATACTGGGGGGCCTCGTTTAAAAAAAACTAAGAGTAACATTGGCATGGGGGCAGCTATAGCTACCTTCATAACATCCAAGATTCAATATCGCAGGTCGTATTCTAAATCCAGAAGTAAAAAGTAAATATGAAAGTTTCATCCATTTGAATGCTACATCGAATAGTTTTTTTTTGATATGAGTCATGACATGGCACCACAAACATGTTATACTTGTAAACAGATAGACTTCTGACTGGAGCCACAAAATTATTATAGCTGGCTCCTCTAGAATGAGACTGTATGTTTGTTTTTGTTCCGAACTAGGTTAGTTTAGGTCAGGAGTGAGTGGGTCCATTCGACCCTCCACCGCAATCCACAAAGGTTTATTGTGGCTCACACCTATTCAAACTCGACCAAATAAACCCAGCTTCTTGACGAAGCCGATTAGTTTGTATGGTGAGTGATCTTTC
>WOGR01011285.1:0-10610 GCA_015342045.1 Leptinotarsa lineolata | reverse complement strand
TTATAATGGTTTGACGATCCTGATTTGTATTCGGTTTGGAAAATGTATGATTTTTTTTATATTCCCGTAAAACATTGTAAATCGAAGCGCAACACACTCCAATTTTATCGGAAATTTTCGATACGACTTCGTCGATAGTAGATGTCTCAATTTCTTCCATCTCTTTCTTAAAGACATTTAAAATCACTTTTTTCATCTCAACACTCAAATGTCTTTTTTTGGATCGTTTCCTGGCTGGACTAAGGATAGCTCACAGTTTCATCAGCAGTGTCTGTACTGGACATCTTGAAAAACAATTTTAAACAATATACTATAACGTACGCCACACACGCAAACGACTGATTACAATCCTGTGCTGGTACCGAACTCGTACCAAGAAGGCGAATTCACCAATGAACGCTGCCCTTTCCATCTGATCACGTGAACAGCACGCTTCGGTTTTGTTTTACTCTATCTTGGATTTGGATAGATTTTAATATCAAATAAACACAAAGTAAACAGCTATTTGTTTTTCTTCGCGATTGTCCAAAAAAAAGGTTAATACAATTAGATGTATTGGATTAACTGGATAAGAACATAACAATTCCTAAACAATAAGACCATGAAGGTCTCCAAGAAGAAGAATACTGAAAATAAAAAACTTACTGAAAGGCAACCCTGTTATGTCTAGACCTCTAGCGGCCACATCAGTACAGATGAGGAATTTAACTTGCCCTTTCTTGAATGATTCTAAATTAGCTTTCCTTTCATGCGGCTTTCTATCACCATGAAGGCACACGCAAGAGTAATGATTTCTGTCAATCTGCTTCATGTATTTTTCTAGATTGTCGCAATCTAGTTTGGTTCTACAGAATATTATCGCTCGGTCCATATTGTGAACATCGATGGCTCGAATCGTATATTCTCCTGCAAAAAATTAAAAAGAGTGTCGATTGCTGTTGATATGAAAAGAAATTAAGAAAGTTTGAAAACGTTTTCTCCACTGTATCTACTAATAAAAAAAGTTTACAAACTCGATATTCAGTGAAATTATGGAATTTAAATTGATAAAGTTGGAAATTGTAAGAACATTGTCAGCTATAGTTTTAGTGTATAAAATAATCGATGGTGGGTCTACCCACCATTTGTATCGAAATCACATTTTTTAGGAAAGAAAGTTTTTGGCTTCCTACCACTCCATCTTGATACACCTTTCTTTGGAAGATTCCCACATTTTTTTGTATCAAGATGGAGTAGTAGAAAGTCAAAAACTTTCTTTCCCAAAAATTAATCACTCCTAAAAATATAACTCTTTCAATTTAAACACATTTTTTAGTTCTTCTGTATCAAGAGAAAAACAAAAACTTACTTCATATATCGTATTTGTTCATTACCTATTCAAAATATAGTTTACATAGACATTTTCAATTAATCAGTATACAGGGTGTTCCTTAATGATATGTGAATATTGAAGAGTGTAAATCTACTCAAAAAAATAATGATGGGTTGCTATATGGTTTGGAATGCTTATCTATTTACTTAAATGTAAGGAGACTGAATTTTTACTCATGTTCATTAAGGCAGATAGTTTTACTTTATTAGTATAGAAATCCACATACAAAGATACAATTTTTAATCACATTGTCAATATAGCATATAGCTTTCCAGTCAAAACTGCCAACACTATTAAAGAAAAGAATACCTATAACTATATGTAATTGGATGAAAAATTATTTTAGAATAAAACGCTGTTTTAAAGCCAAAAATTAACCATTGAAGGGCTCTGACAAAGAAAATATATCCGACAAAAAAAATTTGATTAACGGCCAAAAACTAAAGTAATCAGAAAAGTATTAGAATTTGAACCAGAGCAATAGCAAAAACATTCCTAATTTTTTCAATATCAACGAAACTATACCTTTGAGTAATTTGATGGCTTCGCTTAGAGTCTCTGGGCTGTTATTCCCGGGCCTGACATTATCTTGAGCATGAACTCCATCTGTCATGATGTGCCTCCTCAAATTCTGCCAGCTCTTATCTTGCTGAGGATCAACGTTAACGACAACATGGTGGACAGTTTCAGGTACCGCGTCCTCTCCTTTAAGGTCCACCCAGGTAGGAAAATACATCAGCTTTTCCTAGAAAGAAGGTCAATAATTGCTCTCATTTGGTCATTATAAGTGCTGACTCACGGCCATTTTTTTAACTTCGAAAGCATGAAGGGTAGCACTGCAAACAATCATTTGCAGCCTACGTCCATCTGAGGTGATTTTGGGCATTTCCTTGTGCAGTCTTTCGATTAGATCAGTGTAACCCTGCTTCAACAATCCATCGGCCTCGTCGAGCACGAAGAACCTGCAGTTCGCCAATGAGAGATAACCTGAAATGGATAGTTTATACAAATCGAAGAGATTGAAAGTAATCTGTCTGACCTCCTTGAATCAGATCTTCCAGTCTTCCAGGGGTGCCTACGATGATGTCGGCTCCTGTGTTTTGTAAAATTGATATTTGCTCCTTTACGTTTACTCCTCCGATGACTAACAGCTCACGGATTTTAGGGTCTTCTAGATATTTCTTGAACTTCTGTATTTGGTTACTGGTTTGTTCTGCAAGTTCTCTGGATGGCTAAAGGTGAAAGAGTTATATCTCATAATCGATTCACTATCTTCAACTCAAAATTAAAAATATATAACTTGGAAAAATGTGATACCTTATGGAAAATTTTAAAATTCGAATTTGAGCCAATAACATAAGTTTATTTCTAATAGGAGAGATATATCTAAAATATTACTGTAATTATCCATGAATAAACTTATTAGTATATACAACTATCATACTCGGAGCCTAAAATAAATTGGAAAATTATTCAATGAATTAAATACAGAATTATATAGGAAATAAAGGTTTTGGCTTTCTACTTTTCCATCTTCAGAGTCATCTGAATGTTTTTAATATCCAATCTCGATAATTTCACATATCATATTAATTACTTTTCTTGTGTTTTCTTATTCAATATTTCATTATTTTGTTATTCCAGTTTTTAATGCCTACTCATTAACATTCAATGTTTCTTGGGATAATGAAGACAATATAAATTCATAGCAAAAAAAATCATTATTGTTGTAAGTAGTTAATTGGTTTCATGCACACTGTGAATGGGAACATATAACCACAGCTGTAAAATATTATCAAAATTTCCAATCCATAGTTTAATGCTAACCTCAATAATTATGGCCTGAGGTGCATTATTGATCAGTTTTGTTGCTGGCGCACCAGCTCCCCCTTGTCCGTTGGTGTTTGAAACAACTTTGTCAGCAGCTGCAGAATTGACAGGCTGGTAACCGTTTGGTAAGCTGTGTTTGAAGGGCTTGTCTCCAAAATTGAAAGCCATTTCAGCATTCTACAAAAAAATCCTCATACATTCAAACATTCAAAGCCAAACTAGTTTCTTACTTTCAACACAACTGCGGGGAACAAACCGTCGCCAATGATTTTTTTATCAGCACGAAATGCAACTCCAAGATCCACACCATTTTTCAAAAATTTGATTTCTCCACTATCTCCATCCAACAGGCATGTTATCACATCACTTTTTCCAAATGGTTCTCCATAATTGTCGAACTGCTTATTGTTTGATTTCTTTCCTGTGCCTCCAAAACCATATCCAAACCTTGAATTCATTTTAAAAAATGTATCTATACTAGTATTTCATATGTCACAAATCTTTATCAACATTATATAGGAACAAGCAATAAAGTAACAGATGTATAAAGAAAGAAAAAATGTCAAATTTCCACAATTACATGTTCATGTTGAAATTAATTTTACATTGACATGAATACATATATACAAACTCAAAAAACTCTGGGTCTGAACTCGATTTTTGATAGAAGTGATAGCATAAAATATTAGCATAACTTATATCTAACATTGTGGTGAAGATAAACTTACTTGAAGAAAATTAAACAAAGTTATTTTCAGACAAACCTACAAAATTATATAGACACAAATAATACCACTTTGAACTATATTATAAAATTTGATGGAGCAAAAAGTAATATTTTAAGAGTTACCGATCAGTCCCAAGGTCTAAATTTGCCTGCAACGAGGACCAGCCTACTCTACATAAACCCTCATCTGTAACAGTAGCTTCGAAGCCCCATTTGCCAGATTTGACACCTCTTGTGCACCTCACTCCATGCCACTCTTTCTGCTCTCGTGATTGGACCCTCAAACCATCAGGAGAGACTGCTAGAGCATTCCCTCTATCTAGAGTCGACATTGTCCATGGTGGAGCTAAAATCCAGAGATTATAAATATATTAAACTATCCGAATCACTTCCTTCACAGTTTATCTTACACATGCTTTCTGTTGCTGCCTTGGCAGCTTTTCCTGACTGGATGTCCTTTATAGTCTCCCATACTATCTGTATAACTGGTAAACAAAAAGCAGCAGTTTTTCCACTGCCAGTTTCTGCAGCCATAAGAACATCTCCGCCTCCTAGGACAAGGGGTATGCCTTCGGCCTGAATATCTGTTGGTAGTCTGTAATGAAAAGGTAATTAATCAACTTTGCTGGGATGTATTAATATTGAAACTAACGTCCAGTCTAGTTCTTCTAGAGCCTTGGCAATTTCTGGGAGAACTCCAAATTCTAAAAAAATATAATTTGAATGTGAAATAGGAAATATACCATCAACAATTATTTACCTTCAAAAGCTGTCATGTTTATTATAAAGTTTTTTGCTACCGATTTGTGATATATTTACCGGCGACCAACAATTATACAGAACCAACTTAAGAGACGCCACTGACTGACAAATGACAAGGTGTATATCGTGAAGTGACAAATCACTGTCATATCAGTGGTGCCGTAAAATATTGAATTATATTTTATTGTTTTGAGATATATCTAATATTTACGTATGTGTATGTTAAAAAGAAAACATTATTGGTATTGGTGAACAAAAAGTGTTATGCTGAAGTGTCAACCATATGTTGGAGCGAAAGTATTTGCATTTGCTTGAAAACAGTGTAATTTTTTATTGAAATAATTTCGACTCTGACATCATATCTGTCGAATAATGAAATAATTTCAAAACTATTTCCAAAACATAGGATATATAGGAAACCGTCATTAATTTTGCCAGTCAAACATAATGACATCATATCAATGAAGATTGGTGTACACGTGCGCTTCCCCAACAACAATGTTCATAATATAAAGGTAACTCATTTTACAATTTTGTTTTTGAATAACATTCATAAATGAATTATCATAGAACAATACTATGCCGTATGAAGATGGGTTTGAGCATGTTCCTTTTTTCGCCGATAAAATCGGAATTTAATCGAACTGTTTTTTTAACCGATCTTAAACCGATGAATTTCATTTAAATTTCATCAAACTGATTTTGTCAGCGGTCTACATGATGAATTTTACCGATTAGTTCAAAGTCAGAGCCGACGAAACTAATAAATTTACTGGTGGTGACGGTTAATTGAAGGGAAACGAAGTTTGAATTCAGTTTTTAGAAATATTGCGTTTGATATTTATATTTGTAAGTAGTGGTTAGTATACCTACTCCGGTCACTTCTCCTTTTTCCACCAAAAATAATTTCAATTGGATTCATAGTAAACTAATCAGTGACATTTGCAAGTTTCTACGGAAAAATACGTAGTTTAATTGGCATCCGATTGAATTATTTTTGTCAAAAATTATTCGTCATCTCTGCATTGCAAGTATTATGATCCAGAAGAATTTCATCATTTTTCAGACGTCGCCACTTATATTTTGGGCTAGAAAACTTGGCTTGAATAGTTACGGTAAATACCATCAACCTTTGAGCTGTTCTTAATTTTTTGCCGAAATTACTTAAGCTAGGAAAAATAGATGATTTTCGTGGCCCTTCTTCGCTTTCGTAAGAATACGCCCATGAAGTAATTAAATAATTTCGAAACCATCTTTGCCAGAAAAATATAGCTCATCTCACATGTCATATGTCAAAAGTTCTCTATGTTTTTGGCTTTTGCTTCCATTCAGGAGCATTGAGCATATGTCAAAAGTTTACATGACAGATGACAGCAGTCAGCTGTCAGATCTTGTAGTTTTTAGGCGAGTTCTGCAAGTGTTCCGGTGGATTGCTTCAACCAATAGAAACGCGATAGCGCTTGTAAACAACCAATAGTATCCAACGGATCAGTCGATTTAGGAACTCGCCTCTTGCTTTGTTATTATTTTGTTTATTATTAATTCTTGTTGAGTATTTATTAGCAGTTTTAAATATTACATGTTACAAAGCTTGAAATTGTTGAGATGAAATTTGAAAATCCTGTCCTACATTTGATATGAGTAATCAATTAAACCAGTCTATGTAAGAGACTTTCCATTTGCCTGAACTGTAATCTTATTTTGAAGAATTTTTTAGATATTTGAACTTGTCTAGAGATCCAGAATCTGAAGGATTTGACTTACAAGCGGGTCAGTCATGGATTTATCCCACAAATTACCCAGTTCGAGATTATCAATACAATATTATACAGAAGGCATTACTTAAAAATACCCTGGTGAATATAATAGAAATGTTTGGTAAGAAAACCCCCCAAGCTATCTCTCATTTTGCAGGTGAGCTTGCCTACAGGCTTGGGAAAAACTTTCATAGCTGCTGTTGTTATGTATAATTATTTTCGTTGGTATCCTCAAGGAAAGGTAGTTTTTATGGCACCCACAAGACCTTTAGTCAAACAACAGGTTGATGCATGTTATGATATCATGGCCATACCTAAGGAAGTTACTGCTGAACTCACAGGTTTGTAGTAGCTGCCCAATTGAAAGTGAGTTGCTCTAGCTGGAAAAAAATAATCGGACATATGTATTTTTTGTCTACTGATCACAAATCAAGTCAAAACGAAACTGGGGTAACTACAGCTGCAAATATCTCAACAAATTTAGACGATCTACTTTTTTTGCCTCAAATACTCATTTATAGTCTATTTCCTTGAGAGTAATGTATATTTCATAGATATACATAATAGAGCCCTTTGAAAAATCTTGTAAGCACAGCATACCAGATAAAACCAGGCAAACTTGAGAGAGTAAATTATACTTAGTTTGTGAATTAAAATGGCTACTTCAGTTTTGTCAACCAGATTATTTCAAAAGATTTATCATTCTTAATGTATCCTTTGTATACCTTGATACTATGGTGGAAATGTGTTCTCAAATGATGGTGGTTTCAAAATCATCGATAAATAATTGCAACATGTTCAGGCAAACCTAAGTAAAAAGTTTAGCAACTTACTTCTCATTTTTCTCAGTTTTGAGTGGACATATCTCTAGAAGTATAGGTTAGCGTCAGCTTTCAACTTTAGTTTAGTCATTGGTAGGTAAAAATACATAAGTCTAATTGAATTTTTTCAAAAACTGACGTGAGTCGAAAAAATCATCACTTGTTGCCTAATTGGAGTTTTTACTGGGTAACATTCGCAGGTTCACAGGTTTCTAATAGTAGAAAAGACATTTGGGATGAGAAAAGGGTATTCTTCATCACTCCACAGATCCTTCAAAACGACTTGGATAAATTTCAAGATCTAGGAACAAAAATCAAGTGTGTAGTCTTTGATGAAGCACACAGAGCTAAAGGAAATCACGCTTATTGCGAGGTTATAAGGAAGCTTGTTGCGACCAACAAGTATTTTCGAGTTTTGGCTTTAAGTGCCACTCCTGGTGGAACAATAAACGATGTGTTGGAGGTAAGCAGTAGTTTTGCTGGTTTTTTCATTATAATTAATAATAAGAATAATAACAGTAATAGAAGTTATTATACATGAAAACTATAGTTACAATCTATTATACTATAATTTCTAAATAGTAGGCACTAAATTTTCAGAAATTACTGACGTTTTTGCCTTAATCTGTCTCTTGCAGTGCCGTAGAGAAATTATACTAAACATATGAAGAAAAATGATGAAATGACAACTTGTGTAATATTTTGAAACAGATTATCAACTAGTTTTTTCAAATATACATTGAAATTTCAAAAATCAAACAATGAGAACATCATAAACAAATACTCAGGTGTTTCAATATTCTAGTTTTTCACAGCTTTCATATACAAACTAAATTTCTTATCTTGATTCATTGATTTGTTATATTTGTATTTTAGTGATTTGTTTCATTTCTTGTGATTACCCAATCAAATGTCATTTATGTTTTTGAATGTATGTAAAAGTATAGAAAAAACTCTTTGACATCTATTTTTTTTTACTTTCTCTGAACAAGTCACTGGAGTAGTATTTATAATCTTTGCTGAATATTATTTGTAGTGAATAACTTTTTACATAACTGTATGAAGGCTATTTTCCGGGTTTTTGGCCGTGGTCTGCAGGTTTTATGCCTGACGTTTCGTCTACTGCCGCGGTAGACATTTTCAAAGGCGGTGTGGTAACGGTTGCAATACCCGAGTTGAAGCTCGGGTTCTTGTTCCTAACGTCTCCACTCCATCAACTACTATTTCAGTACTGGTCGCTCTATTTATATTGTTCCTCATTGTATTACCTGTTTGTGTTTGTGTACCTCTCAGGACAGGTAGCCAGCTTTTATTTACATTCATTGTCTCCTCTTTTCTATTGAAATTATCCCTATTTTTTTTTGGATCTCTGTTGCCTCTATATATTCTTGGGTAGTAGTTTTGGGTACTGTCGAGTATCACTGTGTCTTCGATTGAGATAATGTGGGTACCTTCTTCGTTGAGAGCATGTTCGGTTACAGCCGATTTGTCCGAGGCGACAGTTTCTTTTGTGTTTGGAAAGACGGGTCACTATGCTTCGTTTCCTTGGTTCCATTATAGACCGACCCGCAGCTACACGGAATCCGGTATATCCATGGCGTTGCTAGAGGTTCTCTAGCAACGTCAGGGAAATTTTCGGAATGTTTTTGCGAAACCCATAACTGATTATTTTAAAATATGTTTGTGCTTTCTGCTTCAAATTGTCCAAAGTTTTTGCAGACTATGTAATAACTTGATGATTAGCAAAATAACTGATTTTACCTTCAGATATCAAACAAATAGATCATTAACATAAATATTGAACAAAATAGGGCCCGATACAGATCCTTGTGGTACTCCATACTTGATTTCCCATTCATATCAACTTGTTGAGTTCTGTTGGTCAAGTGTATTTTCAATAGTTTATTACCAATTCCAAGTAAACCAGTTTCATCTAATTTTTCCAAAAGTAATACTTATATGGTTGATTGTATCAATTGCTTTGCATAAATTACAAAATATTGACATATTTGTTTTTTCAGTCTAAACATTTACATATATTATTCGTCACGTGGCAGATAATGTTCAACTTGTATGAAATTTTTCAGGTTGTACAAAATTTATTGATTTCCCACTTAGAGTTCCGGATTGAAGAAAGTCTGGATGTTAGTCCTTATGTCTTCCAAAGAAACCTCACCACTGTTGTAGTTCCTCTTGGTGAGAAGTTGCAAGAGGTGAAAGATAAATATTTGAAAGTAATTCCCAAGTTTTTCATATGTATTTTGACGATGTATTAACGACGGTTCTGCCTTAGGTATTGGATTATTACACAAGGAGTCTGGTAAAGTACAAAGTTATTCCGGGAAATTATTTAAACCTAACAAAAGGAAAAATCTTCATGACAATGAGGGAATTTCAAGCAAAATCCAAAAGTTCGAGGTATAAATAGTATCATTTTTGCACTCATTGAATGAATTTCACACTTTTTCATTTGTTTCAGTGCAAATTATTCGGAAATAACGAAATGTCTGACAGTTTGTATTACTTTGTATCACGCACTTGAACTACTGGTGAGACATGGTCTCAGATGTTTCTTGAATTTTTTCGAAGGTAAGTTTGTCGATGTACTCTTATTTGATATTTCTAGTGAACGTCAATAATTTTATTGTGAGGGACTCTCTTGCGATATCAACATTTCATAATATTTATTTATGTGTTAGGAATCACACGTTATAAGGTAAGACCTCGTTAATCATTAGCTCGGACAAGTTTCTCAACTTCTGAGAGTTGTCGTTCGTATGGAGGCGACAGTTGATTAACAGAAAAACAGAGACAGACAGACAGATTTATTTATTTATGGCAATGCCTATTATTTTACAAAATAATTAACAAGTTCACACTTACGTATTCAACAGTAATCTAAGCTAGGTTTAAGAAAAAAATATATAAAATAAAAAAAAATCGTAAAAATATGTTAATGAATTACAATCTTTTCACAGTCTCTTTAAATGTTTCCAAAGAAGAATTAAAAAATTCTAAATCTACGTTGTATGTATTTGCAAGTCTTAAAATTCTAGCTACCGATTCATTCTGGCGATAGTTGGAGCGACAAAAGGGTACTTTGAAGATTTCCGTATTTTTTGTTTTTGTCCAAAAAATTCACTCAATTAAGGAACTAATTCAATTATTACTCATAGAATTCAATAGTCTTTCATTTTTTTTTAATATCTTCAAAGATAACGAAGATATGGACGTTTTAAGTCAGTGTTAGAAAGAGACTGCTATTATTAGAGTGATGACGTCACTATCATATAAATCCATATAAATCTTGTGCACTTTTCAATTGTTTTCGTTTTGTATGA
>WOGR01011284.1:0-10611 GCA_015342045.1 Leptinotarsa lineolata | reverse complement strand
AATCAGAAAAAGCTAAAGCAAATATACCTGAGAAGACCAAACAGATACCTAAAGGACCCAAACCGGAGAGCTCAATGAAATCTAATGAGATATCCAAGACAGCAAATGAGATTTCTAATAATCCTAATACGATTTCCAAAAACCCAGGGAAATCCAATGAAAGTTGCAGGAAACCTAGCCAGGTATCCGAAGAGAACAACAAACCACAGACAAGCGACGCAAGTCAAGCCCCCGAGGCAATGGAAATCCCGGAGGCTACGGACACCCCCGCTGAAGACAATGAGGCCCCCGCAGTAAAACATGCCCCAAAAAAGATGATGACTCCACCTATCACTATAAAGGATAAGTGGACGAGATTCAATGAAATAGCCGCCAGACACAATATAAACATAGCCAAGACGGTCAACACTAACGACGGCGTAAAGTCCAACCAGCTGGCCCGGACGATTAGATATACTCGAAAAAGAGGAAATACTGCACGAAGCCCATAAAACTGGTGTTTCGAGGAGTATCTGAATTCCTCGAAACTAAAGACATTGAGGATAACTTGAAAGCCAAGGGCTTCGACATAATATCGATAGCCAGGCTCAAAAAGCGAAATAATAAGCCACTCCTGTTCATACTGGTTCTAGTTCCGAGACAACAGAACCACTTATATGAGGTCAGGGAGATACTAAACATCAGAGCGAACCGCAAAGACCCCGAACGACAGTGTGGCAGTGTTACCGCTGCCAGAAATTCGGACACTCTCAGAGGAACTGTAAAGCAGTCCCCGCGTGCTTGAAATGTGCCGGCAGACATCTAACGGCCGAGTGTAAGAGGCCAAAACAATCTCCGGTGAGATGTTTTAACTGCAAAGGAGACCATCCAGTGAATTTCCCAGGCTGCCCGGAGCACTTAAAAAACAAAAAGACTGACACACAGCCAAGAGACCTATGAGTCCAACCCAGAAGGCCGATAGGAGCGAACAGGACTAGAAACGGTGTCTCGTACGCAAAGCAGCGGCTCTAGCTCGAACGACGGTCTACTTACGGCTCCCGGACGAAATTCCTCGTCTTGCAGAATATGCTGACGGGCAACACTTCCGCTGCCAGGACAATCTGAACGCCTCAAAGGCCCCGTCACGGGGTGAGATCGTAATCTCGAGGCCACCCACGAAGAAAGACATTCGTCAGGAATCTACGTCATCAAAAGAGGTATCATAGGCGGCGAGAGTAATTTCGGCAGCCCTACACTACAACATTTAGACCTTCTATTACCATACTCGCGATGAGAGTCAGGGATTAGATTTCTACCTCGCCTGAAATCAAGATAGCGAAAAATAAAGTATATCATATGAATATACACAGCGGAAATTTCATAAATCAAGTTCCACATAGTAAACAGAAATATGAACTAAACTTAGTTTACTTACAAATCCAATGGATAGAAGAAAAATACCAAGTATTTTTTCAAATATTCCGTCGATGTGAGTGTAACCAGTTGGTCATCTAGTAATGCTACTCCTTGCCAGAAGGGTGTACGTTTAGAAACTGAAAAAGACAAAAGAATTATCCAGTTTGTGAAAAAATTATTTTGCATTTTATCGAAAACTACCATCTCGAAGACATTTGTTTCACTTACCTAATATAGAGGGAGTAGAAACATGAGAACTACGAGTGTTATTTGCATACTCCATTTCATGTATTTCAGAAAGGTTGTTCCGATTTGTTTCATTAACCAAATTCTGAAAATAAAATTCAAAGTTGTGCTATAGCTCAAATAGATTTCAGTGAAAACGCGCAACAAGGCAAAACCAAAAAAAACAAAATCTAAAAACACCAAGTTTTGACCTGAAAACCATTGTAAAACTTTCAACTCTTTAAGCAAAGGTATCACCATTCCACCAAGAGTGGACAAGGTTGAAATAGGCTTTTGATTCTGACAAACATCTTTCTGGGAAAATATTTGCAAATTGTTAACAAACTTTAGAGAAACTGGAAAAGAGAGTGATAATCTGGTACTTAAGGAAGCTAGAGATAGCGGTGTAAAGGCAACTTACAAAGGATATGTTTGGTACAAGAAAATTGGTCACTACGACGGATATGTTGAACAATTGCACGACAAATATTTAAAAAAGTACAAGTTCCGTCCATACAAGATTCAGTTTTTCAGACGAGTGTACTTTCTTTTTAAACGGTATAGTCAATCCTAGCTCGTTTGGGGTAGGCGAGCTTGAGGTGACTTGGGTTAGCCGTCTGGGGTGGACGAGGTTGGGTTGACTTGGGTTAGATGATTTGGGGGGGACGAGGTTGAGTTGGATGAGGTTGGGATAACTTGGGTTAGACCGTTTGGGTTGGACGAGGTTGGGGTGACTTGGGTTAGACCGTTTTAGGGTAGGTGAGGTTGGGGTGACTTGGGTTAGCACGTTTGGGGTAGGCGAGGTTGGGGTGATTTGGGTTAGGATGTTTTAGAGTGGGCGAGGTTGGGGTAGAAGAGGTTGGGGTGACTTGGGGTAGCACGTTTGGGGTAGACGAGGTTGGGGTGATTTGGGTTAGGTCGTCTGGGGTGGAGGAGGTTGTGGTGGCTTGGGTTGGGCTGTTTGGGTTGGTCGAGGTTGGGGTGACTTGGTTTAAACTGTTTTAGGGTGGGCGAGGTTGGGTTGGGCAGTGAGGTTGGGTTGACTTGGGTTAGGCGATTTGGGGTGATGGGTTAGGCCGTTTGGGTTATTGGAAATTATCAAAGAAGAAGGTTAGGTTGCGCGCAAGAAAAATAGAGAAAATTGCAGTTTTCGTTGAGAAAAAATGGTATTTTTCACGAAATATTAGTCGATTTTTGGATGAAAATTCATCGTTCAGTGTTATTTTTCGAGGAAAAAAGTGGAATCGATCGAAAAGTAGTAAAAAAAGCAAAATACTCCGGTTTTATGAGAGAAATTCAGAAGCAGATAAATGATTTAATCGGAAGGGAATGAAACCTGCCTACCTGCACTTGTTTCTGAATCAGTTAATTCAATTCAACCAATAGGAATCAAGCCACGCCCACCACGCCCGATTCTTGGGCGTGTCTATAGACACACCTGAAGAAGCAACACGTGTTGCGTTTTTGCAAAACTGAAAATCTCACGTGTTTCCGACTCTATCAAAACAAATTTTTCTGTGTTATTTAAATGGAAGATTGAATTTTTGGATGGGAGAAATTTAATCCACTCAAATTTTTTCCCAACGGGAATTTTATTTGTTTTTCTATACAATATCAAATTTTGAGGCAGGAAAGAACTAAAAATGGAACACCATGCACGTCTTTAAAGTTTGAATATTTTATACTAAATAAAGAATTCACTAATTGATATATATTCAATAATGATATAGTACAACTCACCATTACTTCAAACATTTTAATTTTCTTCGGAGGCGATGGTACTTCATCTCGACCTGGTTTTATTTGTATATCTGATATAATATTTATTTTTCTTTTAATATTTGCTGGATCATCCCTTTTGTCTTTCTGTACAAACGTAATATCATTGATAGACTTTGATCTCTTGTGCAAATTTTTATCCTCTACAAATTCCGGTGCTAGATTATTATTTGCTTCCCTCAAATGTTCATCTTTGTGAGCATATTTATGTTTCTCTTTGTGAACCATCTGCGACAGTCTATCGGGCATTCCCAAAGACGGAGATGAAGATAAGAACGAAACATTGCCTGTAGTTTTACGTCGATGATTGGTTTCAACAGTTTTTTGTTTCATATGCCTTGAATGGAATGTCTCTCTTCTCTTTTTATGCTCGCCCGACTTTGTCTTTGGTTTATGGTTACCCTTACTTTCTCTGTTTTTTCTGTGACTGACAGCAAGTCCGATTCTCTGGTTTTCAGATTTCTTCTCTTTGATTTTGTTTTTGTTCAACTTTTCTATAATGGACTCGCCACCCATTTCCTCACGAAACGAATCCAACATATTCTCAAAAAATGATTTCAAATGACTCTTTTCACCGTTATTTATAAGACTTGTGTTTAAATTGATCGGTTTTATACACTTCTTTTTTTCTTGATGTCTCTGTTTTTTTATATCTTTGTGATTTGTTTCATTTTTCGAGATATTTTTTCTAGATTTTATCACTTTAAAATCTTTCTTCGGAGAACTTTTCTCAAGTGTCGACATTTCAGTTCTTTCCTTCAATGGAACAATGCCAGGTACGACGGCAATACTATCAAAAAGTGGTGGCTGGTTATGTAATGACTTTGCGGCATCTTTTTTCTTGATACTGATAGGAGTGGGTTTATCTTTGATTGTTTCCGGTCGCTTCATATTGATTGACACATTCGGCGAGTTCTTCATGGAAAATAGTTCCTGCTCTTTTCCACTTTCACACAATTTTTCCATAGTCCCATTATTACTCCCGGGGAAAACATCGTCTAACATCGAATTCAAATGTGATAAATCATCTGGATCATACAACTTCCTTCGCTTACGTCCACTGAGAGTAGTGGATGCAGTCTGATTCAGATCTTTTGTGTAATCAGGAGATGCTCCTGAAATAAAATTAAAAATCTATATGGTTTTTGAATTCCAGGCTATACTCTGGATTCACTCATTATTACATCATCTAAAGACCTGTAATTAATATGAATTCCAGCTAGAGAAGGTAAACATTAAGAAAGTAAGCTGAAAAATGCCTTCAATGCCTCCTATGGTGATACCAGGTGACCCGTCAGAGTACTTGGCCTTGCATTCTTGTAGAGAGCTCCATGGATGTGCACAACCTCTTACACCATACTAGTGGGGACTGAATGAACTAAGAGAAGGGGGAGGACTCTAGGAGTGACTCCTATGACTCATAATGAGACTAGTACAAAGTAAATAGAGCCGAGTTTGGCCCCTTCTGGTCTGTGCTTGATGGTTAGTAGAGATCTCGATGGCCGCATGTAATAAAACGACCCCACGAAGAGTATGCGACCTTTGGGGGTGTTAGGGGTGGTCTTTGAGTTGGTCCTCAATTGAGACCTCGGTGTGTTCCTCGAGATATGACCTTGAATGGGTACTCCAAAAATTTTACGTTAAATATCCTCAGAATTTTTTTGGACCTCGAATTTGTCCTTGAATTAGGATGAGGCATTCCCCCCAAAAAATTTACGTCAAATATCACCAAAAAAAAATGTTGGGACCTCGATTTGGGCCTCGAGATAGGACCTCAACTGTACAAGCCCATGGACCTAAAGAAATATATGGAGTCAGCAACCTAATATAGTCCCTAGATTCGGGAGTGCACGAGTTACTGTGAAAGAGACCTGCGATAGACTGTGACTTTCCCTCTACCAACAGTAGAGGGGACAAAAATATGTGAAATTCCATGTATTTATGGAAACTTCCGATATAGATGTGAAATTCATTGTATCAGAATTGAATACAGAGACTGAAAACAGCATGTTTCTGAGAGGGACTGTTGATCTGGGTTCTAACCTCAGAAAGAAAGACTATTTTATTATAGTACATATACTTCGAATATACTTGACATTATGAAATAGAAACGATACAAAAGAGTGGATGTTCTGTTCGGGCAACGTACCGCACGCTTCGCCCATCGCCCACATTTTACGCTCCCAAAAATCGTCCTGCCAGAGGAACATCACCGCTGTCTGTGAGTGTACAGAGAGTCCGAGGCAGTCGATTTCGCGTCGCCCACAAGAACTCAGCCTTTCGCAGACCACAACTTGGCGAATTTGGGTCGTGACTTGGGTCTGCACCCATACAAAATTCAACTGACACAGGAACTGAAGTCGAACGATCATAGACAACGACGTGTCCAAACTCAATTTCAGAGAAATGATTGTATTTACTCAAGAGACAACATGAAGAACATGGATGTGAAAAATTGTAACACTTAGAGTATTTCTTGAGACATATAAATTTTGAACTATTCATGATAATAATCACAAATTTAAACAATATACACTTTATTCCCAATATTCGTTTCACCTAATCAGTGGAACGAGTCCTACTGATTAAGTGAAATGTATATTGGATTATAAAGTCTATATTGTGCACATCAGAAATTATTATCATGAATAGTGTTATTAATTCTCACCAAGTCAGTGTTTTCAAAAAAAAATTGAAATCAAACAATAAAGAGAAACTCACCTTGGCCTTCTGATTTCCTTGTTGGTACAGGACCATCAAATTTTACGTTTTTCTTATTACTTTTAGGCGTTTCCATCTCTGTGGTCACTTCAGAAACTGGTTGGGCCACTACCAAGTCAGAATTATCTTTCGTAGGTGTGTTTTCAATATATTTGGAGGATTTCAGTGCACTTTTCAACTCTCTAGTTCTACTTCCTGGTTTGACGATCGTTTCATCACTTTTCACAATGAGAATGTCGCCTTTAGTTTCAACCGGCTTCAGAACTTCAGAGGTTTCCTGCTGAATCTCTGGATGTTCAACAGTTTTCTGAATGTCTTCAGCAGAATGGATGACCTCTTTAGTACTTAGTTTTATGTTAGATTCGCCTAAGATGTCATTAGTTTTGGACCAACTCTGTGGTCGTTCCAAAAGATCTTCTGAAAATCCGTTTTCATCAGCACTCAGTTTCACGTTGCAATCTTGTGAGGGTGGTTTTGCCAAAACCACTTCTTCACGAGTTTCACTGGATACACTTTTGATAAAGTCTTTCTGCTTTTCTACAGCAGGTTTTTCAGTAGTTTTGAGCAAATTATCGAAAGCACTCTCAGGATCGATACGTAGTTTTGGTGCTTCCAAATCAGCTAAAAATCTATTTTCGTCAAAGTACTCCTCAGATTCACTAGACTCGTTTTTATCAAGCGTACCTTTCCTTTCGCTTCCGAGAAATTTGTTGTCATGCTCCTCTGCAGGAAGGACGGTGGGTGTTTCATTTTGGTTATCCAAGGCTTCAGCTACAGGTTTGTGATGTCTTTCATCAACATGGAGTTCTCTATCATTCTCCACAGTTTGGTCTACAACTGTAATCTTCTCATCTTCAGAGTCTTTTAAAGCAGGTACTTCTTTTTTCTTCGGCACAGACACTGCAAGTTGGGTTCTCTCTCCTCCTTTTAGGGGTGAATTTTCTTCAGTCACAATTTTTTCTTTCAATAAATTTCTGCGAACTTCACTCAAGGGTATGGTATCGTCCTCAGAAAAATCTACTGCATCAATTGGTATCGAGCATTTCTGGGAAGTGCCTTGTTTCTTCGGAATAATTGTCAATTTCAATCCTTTTCTCTTCAAATGTTTGTCTGGGCTACGATTTTTTTTGTTTTCCTTCTTTTCTTTCATGACATTCACTGATAAACTGAATTTTTCTTTTTGCACAACACGTTGGTCGACCTCATTCTGAACTTCTTTAACATCGCTGGCGATAACTGATTTAGGTGAACATACTCTGCTTGTCTTAGTTTTTTCAACCTTATTTCGATTCAAATCTGTGCCACAATGTTTCAATCCTTCCAACTTATCTTTTCCTTTACGTTTTCTGAAGGTATTATCTGCGTTAATTGAGACTTTCAAATCACTTTTTTCATTATCACATTTTTCCGAGATGGCACTAACATCAATTGGGATCTTGTCATGCAATAAAGAAACATTTCTGTTGACATTTTCACCAACATTTGTGTCTGTTTGCTCAACTGCATCCGAAACGTCTTCGAAAGCTTGTTTGGACAATCCCTCCTTTTCATTAACCAAGTCAAATAATGTTAGACTTTCTGAATTCTGGATCTGTTTTTCATTTTCCTTTGAAGCAATGTCCTTTTTGTATATCTTTTTAGAGCCTGTCCTGGAATGTCTCTTGGTTAGTTTTTCACCGGTAGTTGTGTCCGTTGGTTCGACTGCTTTCAGAACAACCTCTTCAACACCTTGTTTGGACAATTCTTTTTTTTCATCAGCCAAGTTGTCAACCAAAACTTGAGGATCTTCAGAATTCTGAATTTGTTTTTCATTTTCTCCCGAAGAAATGTCTTTTTTGGGAATCTCTCCCAAGCCTCTTCTGGATTTTCTTGTGGTTAGTTTGGGAACTTCTAATTGGTCTCTTTCACTAATAGATATATTTTTTCTCGATTCAATTTCCTTTGCAAGATGCGATTCCTGATTGTCATTTGACAAACTATTTTCCACCTTGCGCTTCAAAGTTTTTGATTCCTCAGCAGAAGTTTGTTTTTTCTTGGAATCGACACCAGAAAGAACAGTGACCTCCGCTTTCTCGCAAGTAGGGGTAGCTTCTTCCACGCCTCTTACGGCAACACCATGTTTGTTGACGGGGTGTTCCACCTCGTTTTTGTTCTCGCATATTTTTTTTACAGTCTGATGTATACCGCTGTCTTCCCTAGATGTGTAAATATGTTTCTCTATTCGCGATGTTTCATTTGATTTTCTCGAACATCTGCTCACTTTGAAAACTGAAAGATGTTTCGCTGCCTCTATCCTCTCTTTGGGCTTTTGTTTATCACCCTGTTTGCTGATGACCCGGTTTTCTTCCTTTCGCGAGACCGATCTTGTACCATCTGAATTGTCGGTTGTGACTCTATCTTCATGGATGTTAACCTCCAGCGAATTGAAGACTGACTGATCATCATTATCAACTTTTGTAGAAACTTTCTCTTTTGATTTTTCAAGACCTCCACGTGCGCACTCACTGCTCATTTTCTTATGAGGAACCTCTTTGATAGCTTCACACGTAAGAACCAATTTATCTTCAAAGTCTAACGACACATTAGTCTGTTTCTCGGACATCCAATCCAGTAATCTCTCTCTCGCCGTTGATGAAAAGTTTTCTTTATTACTCGTACTGACTTTGAAATTTGCAGATTCTCTTGATCTATTATGATGCTTTAGATTTGATTCTAACGTATTGCCTGTATCGAAATTAACTCTTAGAGAATCCAAATCTTCCGTTATTTCAGGAAAATCGAAAAAGTTCTCCTGCAGAAGCCAATCAGCCGGCAGGTTGTTATTCAAATTAAATTTATTTGATACCGTAAGAACATTGCTGGGTGACGTCCTACTTGAACCGGAAATGCTTTTGACGTTTTCAAATTCGTTTTGACGTAACTTGTTACCTTCGATTCTGACGGTTTTTTGACTATCCATTTGCTCTAACGGACTCTCTTCTAATGGTAAGTCAATAATAGTATTTCTCAAAACTTTGGATATATGTTGAGACGTATCCAGAGCAGTTTCGTAAATTTCGCTGGTTGATACTTTACTACTTTGTTGAACTGTATCGATCATAATCTTTTCAAAGTACGTAGATACCTTTATAGGGGTACTGTGTACTCTATCTTTAGATGTTGATGCCTGGGAATATCTTACGTTGGATCCCGAACACCTTCCAGAAAATATGTGTATCTGAGATGTTTCGTGAATGCTGCTAGATTTTGTGGAAAGACTATCGTCACTATCAGCGAGTTCAAACACTTTTTCATCTCGCTCTGGAATAACAGATAAATGTCTCGAGCTGTAATTGGTATGTTCAGTAGAACTACCGATTGTGATCACTTCGGCTTTGGAACTAAGTAATGAAGTGGAGTGCCTGTTGCGACTCATCTCATTTTTAGAAGAAGTACTATCTTCACTTCTCGTAGCAGTCGATTTACCAGACATCGGGTCCATGAAAGATGTCTGAAAAAAAGCATGAATACGAATAAACACAATTCCATGATGCTTAGAACTACAGGTATTAATTGTGTTTGTCAGACTCTTCAATCGAAGCTTTTATTTTTTTATTTTTTTTTAAGTAGAAAAAAAATGTCACGGAAATGGAATATTATTCTCCGATATAAAAGACTATAACTTTTCACCATCAGATAGCAACTAGCAAACTTGGTGGTTCCCCTTTATGTATTGCCTTTGTTTACACAGTAAATTTGATGAAATACTTGTTTTCCACAATTCAATCAAGGACCGTCAGCCCGAACTGATGATGCCAAAAAAGCTGGACAACAGTTTGATAGTGGCTCTTGAATTGAATTCCAATAGTATACGATCGGACAAGTATTTATCTTATTTTCATGGAATTATTTTGTAGCAGCTTGATTGCATTAACCTTTCTTGATTATATACACAGTGAGTCTCAAATTGTTCCCTACAAATGGGAAACATTATTGATGATTTGTCAGAAAACTTGACTCTTTGAAAAAAGTTCTGCATCATCTCAGTCCTGGATAATACACATCACATTCAAAAAAATCACCTTCCATCATACAGGGAGAATCAAAAATTATTAATCGGTGCAAGAGTAACCTAGGTACCTCTAAATTTTTAAATACAGACAAATTTTATTTGGGAAAGTAATCAGAATTGATAACTTTCATTCACTTTCCAAGTCACTAACTCGATTTTCTCCCGATTAGATCAAAAGGACTAAATAAATTTGATTTTTCACCCCAATTCGAAGTATAACACAAGTTATTTTAGTTTTCCACGAATAAAAACAATTTCTTCGTTTTTCGAAATTGAACTTTCGAAAGGTGCCATAGACAAGCTTGTCTGGCCATCTGTGGTGCCATCGGTACCACACCGCCAGCGGCCATGGAGATCCTTCTAGAACTACCTCCTCTCCACATTTTTCTGGAGAGAGAGGCTAGATGGACTGTATACAGTCTTGTGCACATCGCCAATTG
>WOGR01011283.1:0-10611 GCA_015342045.1 Leptinotarsa lineolata | reverse complement strand
GATCATCAGATCTGTGATTGGATATTAAAAACCAATACACTTGGCAACTCCGCTCTAGACACGATCTATTTTATTGGTCAACAGACACGCAGCCAATTTACATTCTTGCTTTTCGAATTGTTCTTTTTTCTGCAAATATAAAGAGATCTTGGAGCCGACTAGGCTTGATAAGTATAATATATCTCTAGCTCGATCAGTCTCTAAGCAAACCAGTATCATTTTCCATAGCATGAAAGAAGCCCATTACAGATTCTTGTAATTTATTTGCTAAATTACAAAAGTGTCTTGTCATCTTCTAGGAATGAGAAAATTTTTTTGCAAAATGTATGGGATTTCAAAAATTCTTCAGCTACCCAAATAGTATAAGCCATAAACTCTAGATGATTGCCCGATACTTAACGTAGTCCAAACATGGTCCAAAACAGCAAATTATATATCTCCAATTTCACTTGGAAAATTTATTTTTTTATACGCCGGGTTCATAGTAATAGTTTTCAGGTTACCATGGTTATCCAGATTTTGGCTATCAAACAAATGTGCTGTACTATCAGCGCACATACCGTTTTCATATTAAAGGTCAGTTATTGATACTCTCGTTGCAGTTGAATAAAATGTTAGAACAGAATAATAACAGAGATGGCCTTTGCAGAAATACTGCAAAGAACTGCATTTCTCCTAATTTTTCTTTCAACTTATTTTTGATATTTGTTTGGAAAAAATGTCTGCAAATATGCTGGTTTCCAAGAAAGCAAACATATGTGATTTAATTGAATATTCTTGTAGATAGAACAAAAAAATGAAACAGGCCTAGGGTAGATATTGGGAAAGATTTGACTGATTCGATATCTTTTTTCCGTTTATATTTTCTTGAATAAACCTAGTTATTTTTATTTCAGACTCTTGTTGAAGCTGTCAAGACTGCAGCGAAAATACCTCAAGGCTTCAAAGATCTGGTAACGAAGAAATGTGAAGAAAGGGGAATTCTGTTTGTGCCCATCCCCAATAAGTACCATGAAGCTAAACAAATTTATCGAATAGGTTCAAGTGGTGTGCAGTGTTACATAGACAGAAACGTCATTTTTTATTCCCAAAATAATTCTTCTTGGCTTCCCACGTCTTTGAATAAGTTATTGGATGCTGCTTGTGTAGGTTAGAGTTTTGTAAATTGTTCTGTAAATATATCATTATTTTGTATCGAAACTTTTTCGTATATGTCAAAATGTAGGAGTTTTCTCAAACAAATTGTAACCCTTATACTTTATTTCTACAGAGTGGGCCAAATTGGACACTTTCAAGGGGAAACTCCTGTTTTTAAACTAGATAGATGAAAACTGATAGCTGTGTCTGGGGGTAAAATTTTATGATAAACTTAATGGTTACGTTTTTCGAAAATGTGCATTTTCGAAAAGTTGCTGTAACTTTTTTCCTGACAAAAATTTCTTGTTTTCTATGAAAATATTTCCAAAGCATTTTTTACGTAGAATTCAGTCGTGTATAAAACTTATTTTTTCAAATAAGATATCAAGTTATTGATGGAAAACAATTTTTTCAATGAGACAACCTGTATATTCCTGCATATTTCAATAGAGCTCAAAGTTACCTTTCCAAAAATGTAGCTAAAGTCATCTTTGAAATACAGAGCTTTTAGGTTTTTTCATGTAGACTTTGAAACGCATACTTTGATCAAGTAGGCTTTGGACAACACGGCGATGAAACAGAAAGATCACAGATCATCAATGGTCATGATGTGTGTCTTCTCTAGGCTCTAGTTATCCGTTATTCAGCGGTAGGTATAGTTGTGTGTGAAATGTAAGGTCTACCAAAAATTTACCAACTGAAAAGTTGGTAAATTTTTGGTAGACCTTCCACCATGAGTATTGAGATACAACTTATACTAATCTGTTCATTAGCAGATTTGAATTAGATACACAAGAAAAGTTAGATTAATTTCCACATACTCAACTCAACAGATCCCCAAATATGTTCATATATGAAATTGAAAACGAGGCGTTACCATTTTCGGATGTCTTGGTGACTAAGAGTAACCAAGGTTTAAAAAATGGATGTTTATAGGAACCTTCCTCTACAACTGAAAACTCGGCTATATGATAACAATTTATAAATGCGGTGTCTTATCTGATGATATAAATTTTCACCCCATATCCATATTGAGTACCATTCTGAAACTATTCGAAAGCATTATTACAGATTATATAAAAAATCCTCAAGCGATTTTATTCAGGAGCAATGCGGATTCCAATCAGGAAAATCTACCGAACCAACCTCAGTAAATTACATAGACTACTTGTCGGACGCCCTGGAGACTGGGTATTAGGTAGACTCTATCTACGACTTCTCAAAGGCATTCAACAAGGTAAATCATATACTCTTACTACATAAACTTTGTAGCTATGGCATATCAGGGTCATTTCTAAAATGGATTCAAGATTACCTCCATGAAAGAACACAAGTCATGAAAGCTGATAATTTCATATCCAGCGAAATTGCGGTACAACCCTATTATTATTTGCTGATGCTCTCAAAATATTTTCCAAGCTTGCTTGTCCCAGCAATGCACTAAATCTTCAGCTGACCTTGACCACATTGTAAACTAGTTTCACTCAAACTGTATGCTTATAAATGTGAATAAATGCCACCTGATGAGATTCTGCCATTGCAATAAACCAATCATTCGATTATCAGATGAACAATGTTGTCTCAGACGCTGTTCCTAACATCAAGGACCTAGGAGTCATCCTTGACTCTAATTGAATTACAATTTACATATTTGCTCTACAGTGAATAAAGCAATGAAACTACTTGTGTGTATAAAAAGGATATCTAATTTCACAAAGGTAACCTCTTTAAGTACCTTATATCGTGCCCTAATCAGAACCTACCTGTTCTCTTCTTTGGAACCCTTATTAAAACATTCACACACAAAATATTGAACGAGTTCAACACAGATTTCTAAATTACGTCAATTTCAAACTTCATATATTCCTTGATCACCAACAGTCCAAGCAACTCACTAATCTACCTTCATTACCTTTGAGGAAAAAACAGAAATTTGCTATTCCTCTACATTAATGGTAATTTAAATGTCCCCATCTTCTATCCAAGATCAATTTTCAAGTACCTCCACGCACCACTAGTCTTCACCACAATCTTTTTATAATCGCTTCTATCGCTCAAACTATAGATACCATAGCTGTCTGCCCTGTATTCGAAGACTTGCAAATAAATGCTTATGAACAATTAGATTTCTTCAGTCTCTCATTGCCCGAGTGTGATATGTATAATCAGATATCTAATGTCTCATCATCTCAAAATTATTGCTATATTTCTCATCTCTTTCTAATTATTACAATCTGTAATACATTTGAATACATTAAGAAAATAGGGGCATAGCTGATAGCAACCAGTATCTTTCAAATATAGTAGGTAAGTTTACTAAGAAACGTCAATAGGGAGAATCATCGTAAATCTTCGATTAAAAATATATCGGTCACACTGAGCGGGCTATTGAAACTCGTTTCAAAGAACACTCAGCACATATTCGATAACAGAAACCAGAAAATCTACTATTGCTCAACATGCCTTGGAAAATGGCCAAAGAATAAATGAAAACTGTCTAAAATTATTGTGATCGGTACATGACAGTAGAATTTTGGATACTTTTAAAAGTCTGGTGTGGCATGAAAACTATGAACAGCGACAAAGGTACCATTCCAAACAGCCTATTGTTTACCTTTATATTAATCGCTCTGTTGAAAATCTGCAGGAACTTTCGCGAGAAAATTTCCTTCAAATTTTAATCCAAAATCAATTACGTGGGCCTAGAAGTGAGAGTATACCCTGTTAGATATAAAGATCAAATATTAATAATTAGAAATTAATCTACTTCGTTTCCTGGAGATACCAACTTGGTTGGTGAAACAAGTGTTGAGAAGAGTGTTGCAGTTCTTTTGTTTGAAAACAGTACTTGGTATACGCCAAAGGTTACAGTTATACCTTTCATAGTGTAAAGGTTTAACAAAAATCAACAGTTCTTTAACAATGTTTTTAATGTTACTCCAAATCACTGGACTTGATGTTTTGAATGGATAATACATATTTTGATTTGACTTGTTGCTAAATGTACTCTAATTGAATAAATCTTTTGCTAAACTTCAAAACCATCTACAACTTTCTTGATTACGGGATTTTCAGTTCTTGTATGCCAAACATACACCTTTGTACAATTGTCAGCAAGGGGTTCTAATTCTTCTTTTGTTGTAAAAAAGCTGAGGAATTCACTCTCTTGTAACCCCTTTTCCACCTTGTAAGAAAAGTTAGCATCTGTTTTAGTCAATATCAGGTCCAAGTTGATGGCAAATCCTGCCATATCTATGGCAAACGGTCTGTTTGGTCTCCAACCACTTTGGTAACTTTTCACTTTACCTGAAATAAGGCAAATCTTTCAATTAAAAGAGGGCATACAAGGTGTTTCCTACTTGCAGAGAAAAATGTAAGGGCATTTTCAGGACCAGTTTATATGAACTTTTTTGTGAAATTAGTTCCTGAACTCGTCCTTATATTGTTTCACCAAAATTAGGAAACACCCTGTAGAGTCTATCAATTTACATTAACTCCAGAAGTCTTGATACTCTAATCAAATGTTTAAGCACGAATGAAAACTAATTATAAAATTTTGCTGAAGTCTGTAATAACTTGAGCATTGTTCAAATTGCCAAAACCGGTTTTAAAGGAAATATTAAAATTTTCGGAAAAGTAACCTCTAAATAGAAAGATATTGACTTCCTGAAGGTCTTTTAAGAAATTAGATTAGGGACGATAAACATAAGATAAACCATATTATAAGACCTTGGACCCTAATTCTATGGTAGGGGGTTGACCCTAGGTTTACCGTCCCATGAACTCGACTGATTTATAAGGCATGAAAAAATAAATAACTCTTTTTGGTATTCAAGAAACTAATCTCATACAAACCCATACAGTAATTTTTCATGCAAGGTCACTTTTCTGAAAATGGTTGGTTAGGAAAGATTCCGGTAGTGATTATCTAAATTTCAATTGAAACACTGAGGAAATCTTATTGATTTCACTGACGAGAAATCACTTATAGAAATTTATTTTTTTTTTAAGTTATTAATGCAACAAATCATTTCATATCAATTCTCAATACCTTCGTTTCATAAAAGGTTAACAAAATCATTCGTTACTTAAATGTACTTTTTCACTTGTTTTTTCATTATTGTCTCAAAACTTCTGCAATTATAAAATTTCCCAAAAATCATGTCTAGATTGTCTAGTTTACAAAAATGGATTCCCACTTACCTGTTACATGATCTACTATTGGAGTTTCCACAGTCCAACGAGCCACTAGACCAACCGGCCAAACTCCAACTTTTTTAACCTTCATAATCTAAAACAAAAAATAACAAATTGATAACTTCACTTTTTATAAAATGACAACATATTTTGAAATTGCCTTCCTCAGAGTAACCTTTCACCTATTAAATTTTCCAGATTTCAAAAGTTCAGTCATAATTTTTTTTGGTGATGATTGTAGTTTTTTCATTTTCATGCGTTATTAATAAAATACACGATAAATCACATCTTTTTTATCTACCACTGAAAAGAGAAGACAAAATAGTTATCATTTGCGCTATTTCTATCAGTTGTCAGTTCAATGTTGTTAACTGTGAAGTTTCTATGGTTTCAATACTATTATACTACATAGTTTAATATTTCACACCAACTAAATTTCATATCGTAATCATAAATTTTAACCACATACAAACTATGGCCAGAATGAGTCTATAGGTAAGGCCAGAATGAGTCTATAGGTAAAATTTTGAAACTTACAAACACATACAGAACTTTTTAACTCTTCTTTATAATCATTTAAAAGATCTGTGAATAGATTGTAATTGAATGGTTTATTTTCGCCTTTATTTTTTTTAATATTTTTTCCTTACATCTATCTGATAGTTAGGATTATTTATTAATACATTACGTATGTGTGAATTTAATTATTTTGTGAAAAAATAAGCAATGCCATAAATGAATGAATGGCTCATCTGTGTAATATTCCGCATAATAAAATTATTCAAATAGGCAGGTATCAAAGTTGTAAAATGAATATAAAATATAATTTATATACTATTTAGGAAATTACCGATTTTGGATAATTTTGGTTTTAAATTATTTGTGGAAGTCCAAGGAAGGTTTGAAAGGTGAGTAAATATGAAAACTTTTATCAATAAAAATACTAATAATAAAAAAACTCAATTTTTATGATTTTTGTGTTTTTGGATTTGTCTTCGTTGGGAATAGGATAAGTATTAAAATATGATATTTTATCAATGAAAATAATAGTGAAAGAACTCAGAACGGTTGGACTCATTTTAATGAATTTTGTGTTTTTGAATTTGTCTTCATCGGGAATAGGATAACAAGTATTGAAATATATTTATCAATAAAAATAATAAAAGAACTCAAGAACGGCTGGTGCAAATTTTATTAATTTGTATTTTGGATTTGTCTTCGCCGGGAATAAGATAAGTATTGAAATATGATATTTCATCAATAAAACTAATAAATATATATTAAATGTGATCATTCATTGACTGTTAGCGCCAGGTCCGCTAATGAAATATAATTTTTGAAGTAAATAGTTACAGACTACTTGAATTAGCTTTAACAAAAGGCACTCAAAAGTATGAAGTCCGAATCTCTTCAGAGAATCTGCTTTCTATTGTTGCAAAAATGTTGCCAGTTCGAATAGAAAACTTTATTGATGTCTTATGCTATCATGCTCACATACGTCAAATACAATTTGAATTTATACAAATTTATTGAAATATAAAATAAAGTTTAGACTCGATGGATCAGTACTGCAACACTAGAATAGAAGAGACTTCTCCATCTGATAAGAACTCTTCAATACTGTAGTAGGATTTTTTTACCAGAAACTGTTTTTTGTCCTCAAGAAACTCTCAGTGGGGATGCTTCTCAAGATTGAGGGATCATAAAATTTTTTATGATTTCTGAAATTTTTTTAACCAGCAAAGATTATCTTTCAAGTGAGTATTATGTGAATGGGTATTGCTACTGTATAATAGGTGCTTAGATTTGCCTTTACGTATTCAAGACATTCGTAGATGTACTGTGTTGGAACAGTTGAGATTTCTAGTTCACAAATATCTTCTCTATAATTTAGATGTAGCAGTTTGTCTCTGAATGCCAAAACTTCTTTCGTTATGTGTGGAATGACCACAGCAAAGGTATGCATAAAGAAATAATGACTTAAACAGGGCAAAGTATACCTTCAGTAATACCTCAATACTAACAGTGTTTCAAGAGATACTTAACACTGCGATAGGTAATGCACATGAGATTTCCGAGTTAGGGTAGAATCAAGAACTTATCCAAGAAATTCAACATTAAAGTTTGTTTCAGTTTCATAATTTTTCAAAAAAAATAATACAGATTTCTGAATCATTCAAACACAGTCTGTTTCAGTTGAACCAGTCAACGGCTGTCTTTGATTTTTTCTTGTAATTCAACAGGAGATAATTTTATTTCTGTTAGTGTTGTGGCATCAGCAAAGAGAATCACCCCAGTGTTCAGCACTGCCTTCGGAAAATCATAGATACCGTAAAATGGGGTGAATAGAAACAGTTTTCAACTTTGAACATAAATATCGTAAAGTATTATGAGATGTAAGGAATTGAAACCTACCTTGGTTTATGGGCCTTGTAGTCCTCTACAAACCTACACCATTGTCTTTTCTTTTAAGTACAAGGAAAAAAATTAAAACATGCTGTTTCTGTTCACCCCATTGAGTGGGGTGAATAGAAAAACACTGTTTTCCAAGTATATTTCAACTGCAGAACGTGGGGCTTATAGAAACAGTCAGCACTGTCATGGGGTGAAAAGAAACAACACTGGTTTTGATAAAAAAAATTATTTAATGTAAATATCAAATTATAAATGATCAAATTACAAATGACAAAATGAATCATTGCTAGTCAAGTTAATTTAATTAATATATGGTAAAGTTACTGAGACCATCAAGGAAACTAATGCTTGTTTTCATACGAGAGGAAGACTTAGATGCTTCAACTGGCGGCATGAGTTTCTTCATTACATCGTCCTTCAGGAAAAAGAACTCTTATTCAGTTGGTAAAAATGTGTTGTTAGAAATTGATTTCCTGTAAAAAATTCCAACATAACCATTGTCTTCAAGGCGAGAGATTTTGCTAATGTACATTCGAAACACATTTTTAGTTTTCCCATATACTTTCACAATTGCAAAGTCATCAACCTGGAGAATACTGTCAAGTTCTTGAGCATAGTTTGCCATATCAGATTCTTCGGAGTCAGATAGAATAAATTCTGCATCACTATCTTGGAGAGAGTACTCTGACTCTTCTTCAGCTGAGGAATTAACATTTTTATGTTTTCTTACTTTTCCATATTTGTCTTTTGACCTGCTTGTTATTTTATTTTTTGACGTACTAGAACTCCCATTGCCAGTGCTTGTACTAGCACCACCGGTAGGTTCGACCTGAACTGGTTCTTCTGGAATTGGAAAATCTGCCACAGAAACACTTTTTCCAGGCTCAACAGAAACTTTCACACGTTTTTTGCGAGGTGCAGTTGCTTCTGGTTGTCTGAGAGCTTTCAGGAGTTCCTTGAAATTGTCGTCAATAGCAGCAGGAGTGATTTCAGGAGTTCCTTGAAAATGTCGTCAATAGCAGCGATAGGAGTTGTGGTTCCTGAGTCATCTAAAGATGTTAACATCTTTAGTACTTGATTGCGACAAAGAGGCACAACACCACTGTTGAACCTTTAATCCGGGACTTCTAGATTTGTTATATATGTTTAATATTGTCTGTTGTTATGGAAGTTGTTGAAATAAAAAATGATATAAAAACCTGTCACTCAAAGCATTCTTTTTCGAACTTTAATCACAAATTACAACAGGTTATGGGCCCAGTCCTCCAAAACTAAGTAAAAATTTGGAAATAGTACTGTTTGTCTAGTAATTAAGAAGTTCGAAAGTTAAGCTGCGAAATCAGTCATGGTCAACGAAAGTGAAAATGTATCGACTACTTCATCTGCTACGGGGTTTTCCGGTTCAATTCGTAATATACAACCAACCTTAATGCTCATACCAAAACTTAATGGTATGAGCAACTACAGTACGTGGAAATTTATGAGGATGACTGTCATTGGAATGGATCTTTGGGACTGTGTTGAGCCATTATACGAACTTACTACATCAGTAGATTCCAAGAAAGATCAACGAGCTTTAGCCACCATCTGTCTGAATGTAAAAATTAATTGTCCCATTCATGTCACATCAGCGAAATCTGCGAGAGAAGCGTGGGATAACCTTATAAAAGCATATGAAGATAAAGGGCTGACCCGACGTTTAGAATTATTAAAATCCTATCAGGCAGTCTAGTCTAGTGCGAGTACAGTACGGTACACGGAGCGATCTAACAAGACGATAGGCGAGCGGATAACGCTTATATTCGATTGCCAAATATAAGCGTTATCCGCTCGCCTATCAGGCAGTCTAGTCTAGTGCGAGTACAGTACGGTACGCGAAGCGATCTAACAAGACGATAGACATTCAAATAGTTTTAGCTGAAGTGTTCTGTTACAACGAAAGTGAAATAAAGTTGAGTTTGATTATTGTTTAGTGTAGTCAATTATCATTGAACCCACGGTAAAAACGTAAAAATATTCTCAAATGACAAACAGGAAAAGCAAAGATTGAGAGAAACAATTATGAAAAATTTTAAATGCAAAGATTTGGGAGAAGCCAAGTAAAACCAGTAAAAACTCCTATGGACCACAATCAAAAATTGATACGTCCAGAAAAGGTTGATGAAGGGGAATTGAAACAATTTCCTTATCAGTGTCTGGTAGGATCATTATTGTACAAAACATTGGAAAGCAGCAAAAAGAGTATTAGAATACTTGAAAGGTACCATAGATGAGTGTTTAGTTAAAACTGAAGAGCCAATAACATGATTCGTTGATTCAGACTGGGCAAATGACAGATCATATACAATATATGCTTAAATATGGTGGAGCAGCTATATCATGGGAATCGAGGAAACAGAGGACTGTAGCAGTTTCCAGCTCTGAAGCAGAGTATATGGGGCTTACTGAAGCTGCTAAAGAGGCCACTTATCTCAGAAATCTTTATGCAGAGATAACAGGAAGAAGAGAAACGATTATTTTATTCAACGACAACCAAGGAGCTCAAAAATTAGCCCGAAATCCTGTTTACAAGAGGACTAAACATAATGATATAAAGCACCACTTTATACGAGAGTCTCTAGAAGAAAAGGTCGTCGAGTTGAAATACATCTCTACAGATGAAATGGTAGCCGACATTCTTACGAAGGGACTTAGAGCTTCGAAGCATTCAACCTGTTCATTGGCTGTGAGTTTGAAGTCTGCAGATTAAGGGAGGGTATTGAACCTTTAATCCGGGAGTTCTAGATTTGTTATATATGTTTAATATTGTGTCTGTTGTTATAGAAGTTGTTAAAATGAAAAATTATATAAAGCTGTCACTCA
>WOGR01011282.1:0-10612 GCA_015342045.1 Leptinotarsa lineolata | reverse complement strand
ACTAATTACGAAATGGATGAAATAATATTTGGATATGCAACAGGCCCAAATAGTGTACTCTTATAGCACAGACTCTAAGCTTTCGACAATCTTTATTATCATCATCAGGGATGCTACGATTGGATTAAGGGTAAGACCCTGTCAGTTATTTGTTTGCACAATTTTCGACTTCTGAGGGTTATCATTCGTGGGGAGACGATGCCTGGTCAGCAGTAAAAATATTTTAAACATATATGTGTGTGTGGAGGGTAACAATCCCAAGTAAGAAACCATGTCAAAAATAAATGAAAGCTATTTAAACGATTTCTCGTTGGTTTTGACATGAATATTCATATTTTTCAATTGATTCAGAAACAATTTTATAGATTCAATGGGCATACTTACATCGAATAAGGTATTGTAATCTGAAAACATTATTTAGGGATTCGTTGAGTGATTCTTCACTGGATGAATCAGTTTCATTAAGATTGATGACAACTGGAATTATTCTTCTGGTAATGAGTCTATGCGATCATACATATCCCACATCCCTGCTTCGATTCTAATGATAATTTTTTCTAGATGATAATTCCCATTTTTTTCAACTTAAACAGCACCCATCCAGCTTTCTCTGCTGCCTATGTGAGTGGTGATCAAACGACGACATTTTCTAACTGGAACTTTCAAACCAGTGGACCAACCTTCCACGAAGGCTTGTCCTCCACTCTTGATGTTCCGGTCTTGCCAAACCTTCGAGACGGTATGATCCTCATTGATCCATGTTCAATCCAAATAAAAAATAGATCTGCCCAGTGTTCTGGAATTTTTATGTCTCTTAAATAGTTTCTTTCCCATTCTACAATCTCTGATTTTTCTATCAACATGATCTTTCTTTTTTGTTATCCAAAAGTGAAGTCAGCTCTTGTAATATCTTCCATAATCTAGTTCTTGTTATATCAGGAGAAACTGTCTTTCCAAATAACTGACAAAACTTTGTTTGATATAGGTATTTCGTTTTTTATGTAGGAAGAGTGTACTGTACTTGATTTCTTCGTCGATAACCAAACACTTTCTGTCAGAATATACTCTGGGCTCCAAAAATCTAAGTTTATTAAGAATTCTAAAAATTGTCGATCTACTGACACCGGTCATAGTTGCGCATTTCTGCACTACTTCCTCCTTACTTCTCATTTCGGGCGGATATTGTATTCTTGAAGAATTATAAACATTCATAACAATTGTTTTTTCATTTATATTTAATTCTGACAGTTTCGCAGGCTTCACGGTTCCCGAACAACTAGCTTTCATGATTTATAGCTTTTTATTCAACGCACTTTCGAAGTAAACTGAAGAATATCACGCCTAACCCCTCTACCATGGCCTTTAAACTCCCAACAGAAAATAATGTAACATTTTCTTTCAGTAGAAAAAGCGCCAAGTCGGTCCTATTGATGGGTGAGTCTGTTGACGGTATAATTCAAAGGAATATCTATTTATACCGCCTTCAAAAAAACATTGTTTTTCCAATCCCCGTCAACTAAATATTTATTTGCTGGAGAATGTCTTCGTTACTACTGAACATATTTTCACATTTGTCGTAGTTGATTTGTTATTTTGTTTGTTACATATATGAGATTTTTGAAAAAAAAAATTTGCATATTTATTTATTCAATTCGTTGAGAGTACATGATCTGTCAGACTATAACAGACAGACGGACAGAGTATAACACGTTTATTTTTGATTAATCATGAATATTCTTCAATAACTATTGATCACACTGTTAGTGAACTTTTCAAAATAAGATCCCATTCCACAAAATGTTTTTTTGATGATTCGTTAAGAAAGCTTCGTTTCATGGTAAAAAAAAATCTTAACAATTTTTTTAGCCTGAACATAGTACTATGCGCATGCTAGTGAATGAATGAATGAATGGTCAAATAATTTAATGTTCTTTTTTTCATTTCTCAACAAAGCTGAAATGATTTACATAGTATCTTATAACTAATCAGTGAAATTATGAATCTTACTGAGTTTTATCCCAACACCAAACCGTTATTTTCAACACCTCGACACGTGTTTCGATCACGGAGTGATCATCTTCGAGAGGAAGTTCAATCTTTCCAGTACTACACCAAGGTTCCAAATCAGTGCATTACAAATTATGTTTTCCGTGTTTGACATAATTTTAAATACCATAATAACAAAACCCAGTGGCGCCCCTTGAACTAATGTTCTACTGTTTGAAAGTGACGACTCAATATATCAATAATTATCTACTATAAATAGTAGAGATCGACATGTATATAGTATGTATCTGAAAATGAATTTTTTTCTGTTTTGTTGAATCTCACATGTTGGTGAATCTAGAAAGATTAGTAGTACCAAAACCTGAGAGTTCTTACCTTGGGGTCTGTGCTTCACACAAATTGTACTTCCTAAACTACAATAAAACTTATGAAATCACTTTTTATTGCAAATTTTCAGGCAGTGTTCCAGACTATAGAAATGAATAACATGCTATATAATATACATTGTATAATCCAGAAAGCCTAGAAACATCACTCAGTGGATATCTTCTGAAAATTTCATCGAATCAAGTCTATCAAATCATTACTGAAAAAGTAAACTGAAAAATAATGATAACAAAGCAGACAATATGCTCCATAATGTATAAGACTTCGTAGTTTCTAAATGGACTGAAGCTGCGGAAGAAATCAGATCTTTTGCATATTTGGTACTCTGGAATACTGCCATTTGATTTGTTTCATTACAATTGGCTTGTTTAGTTAACACTCCAATGATATTATTGCCACACATTAGTGAACTGCCGATGCTAATCTGAAAAAAAGCATAATTTGATCGTTTAAGAATGAGTTTTTCTTATTGTCTCCACAATCTCACATATCATACATATAACCATCAACTATATGATAAAATAATGATTCCACAGTAATTACAAAAATTTTTTGGAAATTGAAATATATTTGGACGATACTTGACAAAAATACATAATGCATTCAAGTATTCAATTATACCTAATTAACTGTTTACATAAAATGACATGAATGATTCAGATCAACGTATATTTACTGTTTACGTACCTTCGAAACGATAACAAAATAATTTTCAATTTTTAGAAGGATCAGTAGTACTCCTTTTTAAATTGAAGGGGTTATATTTTTTTTGACTTTCAACAAAAACATTTAATACACATATGAACAAAAATGTCGATATAGATGGTATGTAAAAAGTTTGATTCCATTATAAACTTTATTGTGAGAACTTTTCATTGTCTTCTCAAAAAAATGTATCAAAAAAAGTAAATGTATGACTGTATATTGAAATTTCTAAATGTAATATTGGAACACGCTAGTTTTAAAATACAAAAACGAAAAAAATAAAATACGTACATGTTTTTTTAAGGAAAAACACAAGCACTACAGGATAAACCTTAAGGCGCTCTAAAAGCGGTGCTTGTGCGAAGGTAGTGATTCACATTGGATTTGAATCGCTGGAGATTAAATCCATTGAGAAAAAAGTTCTCAGGAAGTTTATTCCACATGAACGCAGTTCTCCAAATGAAAGAATTTTTAAACAGCGAAGTTTGATGTTAATATAAGATGTCTCGGATGAAAATTCAATGAAAAAAAAATGGGTTATCAATATTCAACATATTACCCGAACGTATATTTTTTCAGATTGGCCCGTAATTTATATGATGAAGATAATCAATCGACAACTATTTCAGATTCAAGTCGATATTTTCTAATAGTAATACTATAATCAAGAAGAAAAATGAATGAATATTAGATACTTTTCTCTTGTCTTGAATAACCAGGGAACCAAAAAACAATTGTCACATGTTCACAAGTGCCCAATGGGACTGATTTCAGTACAGTCATATTCATATACCTACAGGAGTAACTTTGATATTTTTTTTTATGGCACACTACCCATATCATAAATTTTGTATCATTTTTGAAAGCGAATTGATCCGAAATCGGAAAAAATTAGGTTCTTTCAATGATTTTTTGAATTTCAATATATCAACTCATCTTTGGAGCTTGTCTTGGATATCTACTGCTGACAACTAAACATGATAAGTACTCGTTGAATAGCTCATATGTTGCAACCTTGAACGAGGAAACTCAGGGACATCCAAATGGATCATTTCTGTATCAGCAAATGCTTATATCAGGTTCATCCAACCCTGTTTTGCCAACTTTCTGATTAACTCCACAGTTCCTGGCATTTCTATAAAAGTAGGAAATCGATTCAGAAATTGACAAGAAGTCTCCCAAAGCACGAACAAGCATCGACACATTGATACAAGTACTTTAGGAAATTTTAAAAATTGACTTTGAGTGACTATTTTGGTACTCTACGTTCAATCTCGTATTCGTTATAAGACTAGTTACGTTCGCATCATTGGTGGATGGCAGGCATTGGCCTCAAGTAAGCAGAGGCGGTATAAGATAGTTGACACCAAGTTCTTCAAATAATGCAATTGAGATAGCCTCTATCAACAACCACAATATCTTCTTCTTGGAACCGAGATCCCATTCCATCTCCCATGAAAGAGTTCACTAGAGATCTACTCAGTTTGTGTTTGTTTTCTCAATACATTTTCTCCTTATGAGAGTGTGCTACAACATGATACCTGATTCTGGCCAAATAATTAGTTGAAATATGATAATTGTCAAAAGAAAACATTCATTACATGTTTTTTCAATAGAACTTTTTTAGTTATATTTGAATTTGTGATAGGTTTATACCTAAACTCAGGTGAAATCATTAGTGACTGTGTAGGTAGAAGTTCAAATGATTTGAATAGTTAATTTATATAAAGCGTTAGGTAGAATTTAGTCAGTATAAATACGCCTAAGGAAGCCATTGCATAGTGAAACACGGTATTGACAAGAATTGATTTCGTTTCACATGTGTTCACTTAGTTACTGATAATTATTCTACTAAAGAATATCTCGATTAACTTTGCTGTTGCTATTTTTTTCGTTTATTATTAAATGACACGGTCAATCAATCAAATCATTTATTTTCTTGAAATGATATAAAATGTATAGGAAATAGTCATAATACATAAAAAGACAAATATACAAGAATTAATAAGGGAAATGTACACAGTAGCAAATCACATAGTTGTATTCAATAACTCGTCAAGAGCATAAAAACATCTTCATAACAGAAACGATTTCAAATTTGTTTCAAACAACGAAAGGCTGCCTATTGACTTCAATTTCTTTTGTAAACAGTTGTAAAATCTAGGTCTTATAAGTTTTGGTGCACCCCGAGTTATCTTATACTTAGCCACTCTAACGTGTATGATTTGCTTCTGCCGAGTGTTTTTATCATGAATATCACTATTGTTCCTGTTAGTAAAAACATAAACTGAGAACTCATAAATATCGTATAATCCAACCAAAGTTAAGATTTCGTGTGTAATCAAAATGTTTCTGCATGAATGCTGTCGGGGAAGTTAACAAACAGCGTAGTATAGCTTTTTGTTGGATAAATAAATTTTTGCTCATTGCAGAGTTGCCCCACAGACATAACCATAGTGCAACCTTGATTCGACCTGGGCATCATAAACAGCCATAAGTTGGTTTATGTTCAGAACATTTCTCAAGTTATTGAAAAGATAGGTTATTGAGCTTAATGTTGAAATTAATTGATCGCAGTGCTCATTCCAAGAAAAACTCTCGTCCGTTAGAATGCCTAGGAATTTAACAGCGTCATGGGTGTTTCTCAAAATAGAGTTATTAACAATCACCCGAATATTATCGGTTTTATTCTGATAGTCGTGAAAGCGAATTGACTGAGTTTTTTCCACATTTAGAATGTAAGGAATAGCACAACATTTGAAATGCTGCTCTATGCAATACTTCCTAAGAACAATAACATTTATATTGTTTCGTGCCCATATAGCTAATCTACCACATTAGCTTCTAAAAACTTCTCAAGGTGAAACCTGAGAAGACTGTATTGCCCAAAAATACCTCCCTGACACCTATCTCAGTTATATACAAAAACTCTAGACTACTATAATAATCTAGTTCTGTCTGAAGTTTTCGTTTTATCAAAATTTATGGTATTTATATTCAGTAGTAGTACATTGGGATTCATTACCGGTCCACAGCTGTTTTCCGTCGGGACTTTAAAAAATTACTCAAAAAAGCACCACTTAGCCATAATTCAGGATTCATGGCGATCTTGAAATCTATTTCGTATATACCTAGACTATTGTTGCCAAAACGTTATATTATATGTAATGAACCTTTGTTGGATATTTCATAGTCTACTCATAAAACACCAATGCAAAACCTACTTTTTTACTCAAACATCCTGTATCTCAAAAACTACTATACATAATTATATAAATACCTTTTGTATGATATAGTAAACAGGTATAGTGAATATTATTATACAGGGTGTTATGTAAAAGGTATCCGATATTTTACAGGATGATTCCTCAGTTATTTATAAGGTAAAGAGTTCGTATAAGCATGGTTCCGAAAGGCCTTCATTTTTTAAATACTTACATGAAATTCATATTTTAGTTTTTCGTGAATAAATTTTAAAATAATGTCGATATTTAGACAAAACCTAGTATTTGGAGACTTTTTGATATGATAAATTCAAATTCGGTTTTAGTTTTGCCACTTAAGTGTAGTGGGCGCCACCTGCAGGTCTTATTTTTTTGGGGGAGTCACAACTTCATCGGGCGCGTATGAATCACATTTTTTTTTAAAATTGATTCCTCTATTATTTTCCGTGAAAAAGGTATGGTTGTCAATAGTCGCTAGAAGTAGCGTTTGAAATGTCCACCTCCTGTCTGTGTGCACGCATCCAATTTTCTTCTCATCGATTCGCGCACTCTTTGGAAAATTCCTGGAGTATCTTTAATCGATCTGCAAGAGTTGATTATTTGATTCCGTAATTATTCTTCACATTTCGTTTCGTAGTCTAAGCGGCACAGTAAAATAGGCAAATCTTCAAGAAAATGACGATATCCCTCCCGTTCAATCTTTCTGGTATAAAGAATTGGCCTATAAAATAATTTCCAAGAATTCCTGCCCACACGTTGAGAGATAACTGTTCTTGGAAATGTGATTCCTGTATTGCATGGGGGTTTTGTTCTGACCACAAATGATCGATGTGAAAATTGTTCATAGCATTGTTCGTAAAATTGTTTGTTCCGTTAACCAACTGACGAAGGTCAACCTTCTGAAGTCGAAACTTGTGCGAGTAACGGATTAACGAGGCCTTACCTTTTGACGTGCGATTACCCAGCACGGTGGCCCGGCGGGGAATCGAACCCCGGTCTTCCGCTTGAAAGGCGGATATGCTATCCTCTACACTACCGAGACCAAATCGGTAAAACGGATTTGATTTTCAAATAAAGGATTTTGAATAAGGCATTGGAGTAACCAACGATAGAAGCTAATATGTAATACAAGGGAGGACTGCCTGAACTCTTTGAATATGGTAGAGATATAACAAATTATAATTTAAAATTTTCCATACCAGAACATGAGAAATGTTTAACGTCAAGCGCAATTTTTTTGGAGCTTGTTTCCGGGTGTTCTCCCACTAGATTATGAACTGCTTCCTGTTGCTGGGGTTCTTACCGCCCAATGTGCACCCGACAGATGACTAGCTTTCTCGAAACTATCTGTTTTCCCCAACCGAGTATGAATTCTTGAAATGGTTTTTCAGTAGGAATTGCACGTTTCGGATAACGCTTCTGATACAAACGTCTAGCGTCATATGCATTTCCGTTAGCAAATCCGTATGAAAATGTATGCAGCATACTCTGCATCGGTAAAGTTTATCATTATCAAACAAATAATCACACTAATAATAAATAAAACAATTTGACTATGCATCAAGATATTATTTTTGACATAACAGCACAAAAACAAACATTGGAATGAACTTACCAGCTAACTTGATACTTTTGTTTTCAAAGAGTTAGTAAATCAATGACAAAATGATTGGATTCAACCCATAATTTATATTAAAATATCTCGTAAACGACTGCTTGTAGCGACTTTTGACAAGCGTACCTTTTCACGTAAAAAAATATGACACATACATGCACATCAAAGGACTATTCGTAGCCTTGTTCAACCCTTAGAATTTTAAATGGGAAGAGGGGTCAAGTGGAAAATTATTTTGATTGGCGTTCAATTCTGCTTCCCATGGTACCTTGACTCATTATTTTAAGAGCAATTTCCGAAAAATAGCGTTCTTAACTAAAAGAAGTAATTATTAGAACGCTTATACTGAGATGCATGGTTTGGCCAAAACTGGTAAGAATATTAGGTGGTACCATTCCAACTCTTTATTAGGGGTAACATTAGCCATTAGCTCCAATTAATTTACAGTAGAAAGTAGTCTACTGGTAATACGTAGATGGTAGTAAAGTTGTAAATGCTGAATTTTCAATTCCCATCGCAGAGAGTGTACCTACAGATAGCCGTCCTTTTTTGCTACTTCTGTTGTAAAAAGTTTCTGTTTTCAGGCAAAAAATTGGTTCGCAAATTAGAAAGATATGGTAGTATTGTGCAAACAGTTGTATCTGTTGGGCTGTTTAGTGATAACTTCAATGAGTTTATGAAAGTGTAAAAATGGTTTACGTTCTTCAAGACAGAATTGATTGAAATTCATGGAGAAATTGGAAAGTGCGCACGAAGGGCGGCATGTCTTTCAAACGAAAGACATCCAAATTGTAATGTAACGGGTATGTACTTGATTTGGTGAATAAGTTTTACTAAACTGGTTCAGTGACAAATAAATAAATAAATAACCCCAGAGTACTAAAAGCAGCTCAAATTGAAGTTTTGAGAACATTTGCTTCAGAGCTCACGACCTACTCACGATCAGTATCAGTACAAACAGGAATGTCACGCAAGGCTCTAAAAAAAGCATTGAAAATGCATAAATTTTATCCTTATAAAATGCTGATTCTTGACGAGGATGATTAGGATAGAAGAATAGAGTTTTGTGAAATCATGTTTCATCGAGTCACTACCATCCCTAATCTTCTGATAAACATCGTTTTAGCAATGTGTGTTCATTTTTTCTGGATGGCAACGATAATAGACAAAATTTTTGCTTTTGAAGTGACGAAAACCCACATATTTTTCGGGAAGGGCATACACAACACCCTCAAAAAGGTAATATTTGAGCTGGTATTCTTGGAAATGCCATTATTGGTCCATTATTTCTGGAAGAGAACTTGACTGGCAATCTGCATCTTGAAATTGGTCCTCTTATAACTCACGAACTAGGAACTCAAATGGATGCAGAAGGTAATGAAATTCTGCAGGAGGATCTGTTACATTTCCAGCAGGACGCTGCTCCACCTCATTATTTCATTTCCGTCCGACAGTGGTTAAACGAGAGATTTCCGGATAGACGGATTGGCAGAAGGGGAGCAGTTGAATGGCCTCCAAGATCACCGGATTTAACCCCCTTAGATTTTTTCTGTGGGGGCAACTTGAATCCGTTGTTTATAAAACAAAACCTTCTGATATTGAAGAACTTTAAAGACGAATTACAGCAGCATGCCAGTCAATTCCTAGTGAAATTTTCCGTAATGTTAGAGGGGAGTTCGAAAACACACTTTATTACTCTTTAGAGCAAAATGGACGATATTTCGAACAGTTTATAGATCAAGCGTAAGTGGATTTTATTTTTGAAATGTGTTTCTCTAAATTAAATTCAATTTTGTACAAGGACAATAACCAACAAATGAAAAATCCCACGCGTAATACATGTATTCTTGTCATTCAAAGGTTGTAACGGTGCCACCCTACTCTTGTAACCATTTTTATAAAAAGGAGTCAATACAATAATGCATTCTCAGAAGAGGCAAATTATAATTACATGTGTAAGTTTAGAACGGAAACTGCTCGTCAAAAAATAAAACGTCAGAGTATCATTGGAAGCAGAATTGAACACCAATTAAAATGATGTGTTACTTGATACCCCTTCCCATTTAAAATTCTAAGGGTAACATCTACCCCCCCTTGGAGGTTGAACAACGAGAGCTACAAATATTCCTTGAAAGTGTCCCCCTTGACTATGAAGTTAACCTGTTTTTTTCTATTCCTCATATTATTTACTGGAAGGAAGATATTAAGGGTGAGAAGTTTTCAAATTGACACCCTGTATATATCTACTAATAATAATTATAATAATCAAACCACATTTTTTTCTAAATAAAAATGTACTGATGGAAAATGAAATGTTTATTCATCACCAAAGAAAATGTTTGCTTTAATTAAAAAAGGAGAGGATTATTCGGAACAGCACTCAAGATAAAAAATACTGGCAAACCGCGGACACGTATTTCTGGCTATTGTCCTCATCAGCGCGGTGTAGCCAAGTGCAAAGAGGGAAGTCACGGACCCGGAAGTCTCGCAGGTAGCTGTAGCTGCCTCCGTGGTGATGTTAGAGTTTCCTAGAAATTCTAGGTCTCCTAAACCACAAATGTGCGGTAGACTCCTGTTGGTGACTCCATTCGTTTGTGCTGTTTTCTCTTATTTTGGCAACCAAGCGTTGCCCATCTTTGCACTTGGCTACATCGCGCTGATGAGGCCAATAGCC
>WOGR01011281.1:0-10612 GCA_015342045.1 Leptinotarsa lineolata | reverse complement strand
CATCGTTTTGAAGGAAACCGATGCCTGGGTTTTCGTGGCATTGAATTGAACCTGGTTACTTTCACCCCAATTCAAAATCACTTCTGGATCCTTATTGAGGTATGCTACCTCCTGATGCCGGTGAAAATATGCATCCGCAGCCGATGTCCTGGAATCTAAATGAATTGACGAGACAAATGTACTGTCGTCAGCAAAGCAATATATTGGATTCTTTCTTATTCCAATAAGTCGTTGATATATAATAAAAAGAGGATTGGATATGGATCCCTGGGAAACACCAGCGTTGATGTTAGAAGTATTCGAGAAACATTTTTTCAGGAAACTGTATATAGAATTAAGTGTAAGATCTGAATTTTGTATAAATTTGGTGAATGATATCCTATTCACAATCAAAAATATTTATTTCTTATAGAACGGAACCACAAGAGACAGCTTGTCAAGCGATGGTAGAGAATAGATGCAGTTGGACGAGAGGAAAGGTTTTGGGTGGATCCAGCGTGCTGAATACCATGTTATACATTAGAGGCAACAAAAGAGATTACAACAGATGGGCAGATTATGGAAACGAAGGGTGGTCATATGAAGAAGTTCTGCCGTATTTTAAAAAAAGTGAAGATCAGAGGAATCCATACTTAGCCAAAAATAGAAGATATCATTCTACGGGTAATTTTTGTTACAGAAATTTTAACACATAGCACAAGAGATTTTAGTATGATAGACATATTTATATTTCAAATACATACCTTTTTTTTTGTTATCGCAACGGTCCGATCAGTTTCATTCAACACTGAAATGACTCACCTGAAAAAAAAAGAAATTTATAAAAATTATTTTCGAATTTCATTCGATTTGTAAACATTTTTGTTCAGCTCGATCACAAAAAATTTAATGATCCACTGTAGAGTAGTTCATATCGTTCATATAATATGTATTTATGAAATAATAATAATAATAATAATAATAATAATAATAATAATAATAATAATAATAATAATAATAATAATAATAATAATAATAATAGTAATAATAATAATAATAATAATGTTTATTCACAGAAAAAAAAGTTTTACATAATAAGGTACAGATGTGAATAAACAGCGAATAACATTGAAGAATAACATTGAACTAATGCCCTCCGGCCATTGAAAATGTTAACATTAAAAAAAGTGTCAACATATTTAATATACAAGAAAAGAAAAGATGATTGATTGAGTGTTGAAAAGTACTAGAGCCACAATATTCGGATGAGTTTGTTAAAGAATAATATCAGAAAAGAAAGAAGAAATAAACAATGTATGTATAAATATGTATATATAAATATATAAATATGAATATGAAGAAGTATCAATGACCTTTAATGTAAGTTGATTATTATATGGATTAGAAGATCGATTATTCCAAACCAAATTACATCGCTTGTGTTTTGTCTGTAAGTTTCTATTTTCGATTAGCGATTTTTTTCATGTTGATTCACTCGTTTCACATGTTCAAGTTAGCATTGAAGTTAGGAGTGTTTTGCGTTTTCGGCGATTTTCTGTTATCGAAAAAATTGATTAATGAATTTACATCCAATTTTGAGTGAAACAATTGAAATAATTGCTCAAAAACACTTGAAATGTTGACAGTGGCATACAGTGATTGTACTCTCGAGTCAGAAAAATGTTTACAAATAGTGTACACAAGTGCATTATATCTGAGTGGGACTACTTTGAAGATGACAAAAGAGAAGTTGATGAATAAATGCATATTTCTTGAGAAAAATGAAAATTTACCTTATTTTTGAACACACAGCTTACCTATACCTAAAAAACAGTGAGAAGCAATCACTCCTTCATGAAAATAATTTCTTTCAGATGATAGAAAAATATTTCCTGTCCCCCTGTACACCTGAATTCTGAAAATTATTTTTGATGCCATACTATTTCTTCAGTACTTCTCAATTCACAAGCAAACCCAATTCACGTTGCTTCAGTTTTGAACTGTATATTTGTGTCATCAGGATTTTTCACTTATACTATATGTCTCTGTTCCAAAAAGACCTATTACTTTTAAACCAATTTTGTATCTTCAGGTGGTTACCAAACTGTTCAAGATAGCCCTTACAATACTCCTCTCGGCATTGGCTTCTTAGAGGCCGGCCAAGAAATGGGCTACGACATACGTGACGTCAATGGTGAGAAACAAACAGGATTTGCACTTTATCAGTACACCATGAGGCGAGGCGCCCGATGTAGTACTGCCAAAGCCTTTCTACGGCCTATAAGACTAAGGAAGAATTTGCACATCTCCATGTACTCGCACGTGACTAAGGTGCTCATAGACCCTACTTCCCGAAGAGCTTACGGAGTTGAATTCATAAAAAATGGGCAGAAACATACTGTGTTGGTGAAAAAAGAAGTGATACTTTCAGCTGGTGCCATAAATTCTCCTCATTTGCTGATGTTGAGTGGAATTGGACCGAGACAACATCTAGAGGACAAAGGAATAAGGGTTATTCACGATTCTCCAGGGGTTGGTGAGTATTTTACTTTTACTTACAATGAAAAAAACATTATAAAAGAGACCTTGAAAGATGAGAATGAACATTATCGTAGTTATTGGTGTACATTTATATTCTTATTGTTTCTAATATAACAATCAACAAGTGTGGTCATTTAACCGAAATGGAATAGAAATGATTAAAAGATGAAAAAATGAGAAAAAAAATCAAATATTACATTTTTTCCAAAATATGTTTCTGCTGACACTGTTCCGATGAAAAAAAAAATAGTACTGCAAACCTGCATCACTCTCTAAAATTTCCAATTTTCTCTCAGGCACAACTATTGGTTGTTTCAAAAGTTTTGTTCATTTTCATGAATCTACTTCAAACTGACATATCTCAGTGAATATTCAAAATAAGAACCAACTGCCGACATAACACAAGTCGTTCAATTCTGTGTGCTCGGAATCCGTTTGTGCCTGGTCCTCATTGGCGACGATTCTGTCGGTGAAGAAGTCATCGAATTGTTCGAAAAAAATGTAGGCGGTTGGCAAGAGGTCTGGGGAGTATGGTGGGTGAAGCAGAAGTTGGATGTGTGGAACGTGCGGAGGGGCGTTGTCGTGGAGTAGGATCTAACCTTTTCAGTTGTCCGGTGCCGGCTGCAACTGATGCAATTTTCGGTGCATTTCCTCGATTTTCAGGATTATAGGGACAATCCTGAAAATCGGAAGTCAATATAGGTACTAAAAATGAAATGAGACTATTTCGATCATAAAAAGAAATATTAAAATGTTGAGATATTATCTTATCAAAACAAAAAACAATATTTTTTGGAGAGAATAATTTTTGGGAAAAGTTTTGGCTGTCTACTCTTCCATCTTCATACAAAAATGTGGGAATCTTCCAAAGGAAGGAAGAAAGCAAGTAACTTCAAAAATAAACTCTTCACAAAGATGTGTAGATCATGCAAAGGAGTAACTTTCAAACAGAAACTACTTTCATATAAACGATGAATTATACAAAAAATAATTTTTCCCAACATTCCTTAGTCAAAGGGTAGCTACACAATATAGTTTATGAAAGAGAATAATTCACATTGAAAACATGTCATTGAAAGCGCAGGTCGCCCCCATTGATATATTTTCACCTGCGATACGGTGAAAAGTTGAAAACCAAAATATTTTGAAGTCTGTGCGATCAGCCTAATGAAGACTAATACGTGATAATAATAATAATTTATTAAACCACTGTGGAATAATATATACATATGGTACGTCAATTAAATCATACCATTTACACTTAGTACATAGGTGAGATGAAGTATGAAAAAACTTAATAAAAAGTCTGTGAACCTATTGAAACAATATGTAGTGAAAGAACACCAAAGAATAAAAATATAATTAAGAGCAACACTTATTTGAAATTGAAAACAAAAAGGATACTTTAACACTAATAAATAACATTGATGACATTCACATTAACTGCATTAAATTATCGTTTAGGTATTCCTGGCGACTTTAGTAACACTTTTCAATGAGCAAGGTTTTAACACAGTTATAGAACACATTTTCAGATTTCAGAGTGTTGCTAGAAGTTGGTAGCTTACTATACAGGATGATCTCAATATATATAGGGGTGATTTTTGGAATTTAGCTGTCTTGTGGAGGGGTATTCTCAATTGATCAGTATGATGTGTATATAAATTGTGAGAGGATCCATTAATTATGAGAGTTGTAAGATTTTTTCTAATAAAAACTACACATTTGAAAATATACAGTGCTGAGACAGACAGCAATTTCATTTTTATGAATACTGGTTTACAACTTTCACGATATTCCATGTCAAAAATTAGTCTCAGAATACGTTTCTGTTCTATAAACACTCTGTTGAAAACCCAACCGCACTCCTAAGACATGTTGTTCAAGAAAATGTTTGGAAAAGCCATTGCATGATAGATGCTAATCAGACTTTTCTGACCTACACAGTTTTTCATCTGCTTTATTGCAAAATATGCTTTATTGACTTTCTTGCAGACAAGGTTTCACCCACAATTGTTTTTGAAAATTTTACTTTTTGTGACATATCTATTTCATCAATAGAGAACACTGATTCCCGAGTATAATTATTTCTGTTATAAAATTTCATTGTCACTGATTTTGAGGTGTTCAAGACTAGGCGGTTGCGTTCACACCAAGAAGTGAATTCATCGATAATGTTACTAATTTTGGTATGTCCAGTGACTGTAACAGTGGTGTCAAATATCGTTATGTGATAGTCCCTCATGTATTCAGGCAAATCATTAATAAATATAATGAATAATAATGGTTCTAAAACTGAGCCCTGAGGAACACCCAGTTTAAGGGCATACTCATCCGACAAGGTGCCTCCATATTTGACTGACATACAGCGCCCCTCCATATAGGAGCCCAACCCTCTCAATACATTGCTTGGGACACCAAGTCCAATCAACTTATTAGATAGAAATTTCCATGACACAGAGTCTAATGCGTTAGACAAGTCAAAGAATACATTAATAGCAGATTTACCACATCCAAGTTGGAATATATATTGTTGAGAAAATGATATGAGGCTGTTTCTATGGAAATATTTTTTCTGAAACTATGTTGAAACATATGTTGTTGATTCCTACATACTTCCTTATTCTGGAGGCTACAATTTCTCATACAATTTTGAGAGCGATCATAGTAGGGAAATCTGTCTATAGTTATCAACCTCATGCTCAAAAATTAAATTGAAAGACATGAAATACAAATATTGATTGACCTATTATATCATTCAGGCTGGATTGAAGAGATAATGAAAATCATTTCCAGTGCGATATGACAAGGCTGGTCACCACAGGTCGAAAACTTTTGGTTCACACTGTATTTGCCTATGAAATACTGAATTCATATTAACATACTGAAATGTTGCAATAGTAAAACAATAATGTAATATCCAATGTTATTTTCGAAATTAAGTACTGAATCGTACCAACCTTCGTTATTTGGAAACAAAAAATCGTCATTGGATAGGGCTGGCTTTATAATAGTCGGTATATTTTCGTTTGCCACATTACCATTATGTTTCACCGCAGCTGCATACTGGCCGAAACATAATGTTTCAACCAAAACAAAGTGTTTACTAACTACGGTACGAAACTTCAGAGGGTGATTCGCTAGGTCGTTTTGAAGAAAAGTTTCTGATATACAGGGCATTGAAGTTAAAAAAAAAACGATATTTACAAAATATGATACATATCCGAGTTGGTTGAAATTTGCTACAGTTATTTGGAGTAATAAAGCGTTTATTTAGCCCTATCTAGATTGAAATTATTAGATCCAGAGAAGTCTCAGTGGGCACCACAGCCAACAATATTGAGAAGAAGAAGTACGCCACTGACTTGTTGTTGGAGTTTCTTATTTTCTCAGATTATTCAACTAAAAACACAACTCTTTTTTGTTTTTGTTTTTTTCATATCTAGCTTCGTTTTCAAAAAAAAATTGAAGCCAATTTGTGGTGGTGATGGTCTTGTCATATCAATGAAAGTCAGAGTTGTGAATCAGTAGTGATTTCATCAAGAATAATTTTGCTAACGCTGAAATGGCTGCCATGCACTTCATTTATGGATTAGCAAAAGGAACTGCGAAAGAAGCACGGATAATTTACCAGATCAGATATCTTAACAGAGTAATTCCAAGTGCTGAAACGTTGAGAATGCTACTTCCAAGTTTATGTGAAACCAAGAAGATTGCATTGCAGCTGGAAGTCAGCCCAAAAACCCTATGGACAGTTCTGAAAAGAAACTTTCTATACCCATATCACAGCGGGTCCAAGATCTACTAACTTGGGATTTTCACCCAAGAATAATGTTTTGCAGATGGTTGATTCATACGATGGTACACAATAATAATTTTTTACCAAATATTTTATTTACGGAAGAAATAGATTTCTGACGAGATGCTATAATGAACTTTCATAATGACAATTTTTGGGCCGACGAAAATCCCCACGTTATTGGAGAAAGTCATTTTCGGCAATAATTTTCGCTGAACGTTTGGGTAGCAATAATTGGTGACTATCTAATTGGCCCTTTTTTTTGCTAGCAAGATTAACAGGTGAATCCTACACGGACTTTTCGCGAAATCATTTACCCATTTTGATGAAAGGAATGCCGGTACTTGTAAGAGGCAACATGTGGTTTATGCACGACGGGGCTTCAGCACATTTTAGTGTTCTTGTCTGTCAGCCGACATCACCTGCTCTTGTTTATAAAACTCCTGTGCTAGATGTGAATGACTTGAGGAATTGGATACTTGACAACTGCAATGTGATCAGGAGTACTCCAGGTATTCTAGAACGTGTCAGACAATTAATAACAAGTCGATTGCAGTCGTGTACTTCATTACTTTGATGTCAAACTTGTTTATTATTTACTTTTGGTTTTCATTTTACGTTGTCCATTGATAGTTTTTAAAAACGAATTTTTTTCTCAAAACCAAGCTTGATATGGAGAAAACACAAGCGACCAAAAGGTTGTATTTTTAGTTGCTTAATCTAATGAAATCAAAAACTAAAAAACAGTGAGTAGCGTTCTTTTTTTCTTAATATTGAGACGCCACAGGACCTAATAATTCCAATCTATATCAGGCAACTCCGGATATATTTTCATAGGAACTTTTTTCTTGAAACGACCTAATGAATCACTCTCTGAAGTTTCGTACCGTAGTTAAGAAATACCCTGTATTTATCCATTCAGAAATGACACGCTGACACGTTGTGAACCAAAATGTTTCAACCTGTGTGTGGTCAACATACGGAAGTATGTTGCAGAGTATTCGTATTTCATACGAATACTCTGCAATTAACACACCGGTATTAATGAATTTTCCAATTATTTTCCACAGGTATTTATGAAATACTTGATTGCCATTATTGCAGGTCAAAACCTCCAAGACCACATATCAACCGTCGTTACCTTCCTCATAGATCATCCCATAAGCTTGGTCATCAATAGATTAGTCAACCTGAATACAGCCCTTCGATACGCCGTCAAAGAAGATGGTCCTTTGACTTCATCGATTGGCTTGGAAACAGTAGCATTCATTCCCACAAAGTACGCAAACAGATCTGATGATTGGCCCGATATGGAGTTTATGCTCACCAGCACGACAACACCAGCTGATGGGGGAACGCAAGTGAAGAAAGCTCACGGGCTAACCGACGAATTTTACAAGGAGGTGTACGAAAGTATAAATTTCAAAGATACATTTGGAATTTTTGCAATGATGTTGAGGCCAAAGAGTAGAGGAGAAATCAAGTTGAGGTTTGTACGAATTCACTGAATTATTTTAAATCTCCAAAAGTCTTAGCTAAGGTCGCTCTCTCCGCCAATATGATTCATCTTATCTGCCAGTACGAGTATATCCTCAAAATATGATAGAAGAACTAATTCCGTTGACCGTTATGGTCTGCTTTGTAATGATGTGGATGACAAGGATTTTTCCTTTTGAAGTTGTATGCAATATACCATTCATTATGTGTAAAGTTTATCTCGTGAAATCGTATACATATTTTCAAAACATTCTATTGTTTTCATGACAAACCTACTGTAGTGCTTCATTTCAGAATATAAAAGTCGTAACTTTTACACAATTTTTCAACGTCACGGCTAGGGTTACCACCTCTTAGCTGTCTAAATTCGGGAGAAAAAAACATTGATTATCATAACTTTTTCTTTTATTTTGAACTTGTATTTTACATTTGAACTAACAGATTCTGAAATATCTAGTCTAGAATAGACAAACTTAAAAAACTCTTTGCAGTTCATTTTAAAATTGAAAAACGTTTGAATTTCTACCTTGACATATTCTTCATTTGAACGATTTCTTTCCTTTGTCTATATATCGAATACTATGCTGAAAACACGCTCGCATGCAGCGTTTGATACAGGTACAGATAAAACAAATGAAACAATATTTTTAAAATAATACAAACTCCATTTTCGATGGTTGAGAAAAATTTTGCCCCTCTCAAATTCACTCTTTCATTTGATTTAACAATGCTACTAGCTACCCTACTGCCACCTACTGGCGAGTAGGCCGTTGACGAGCGCGGTCGTGATTTACGACACTATCAGCCATTTCGACACAGCATGTCGTTACTTTTGCACTTGTTATTCCGGAGAGAATTTTGTATATTTTAAATACTTTCCGGGAGCCGGGGGATTTTAATTTTCAGAGCTCAAATCCAGGAGACTCTCGGAATTCCGGGAGAGGTGGGAACCCTAGTCACGGCAGCAGTTAATCTAGCAGTACCTCTCGCAAACGACTTGCTTTATGGAAAGTTCGAGGTCGATTAAAAGAATAAGGTGAATGTTCAAATTTCGCTAGCTACGTACATTTGATTAGCGATTTTTTATGTGGGTACCCTCGTATCGAATATATCTTCATAGTTTTAGCTGTCTATCATGTTCGGTTTGTTGGTGAGAGGCATGAAAGTTAAAAGTGTTCTGCGTGTTCGGTGATTTTCTACTATCGAAAGAAGTTAATCAAAGATCTTGCTTCAAATTTTGTGTCAAAATGGAATTGGTTGTTCAAAAATATTCGAAATGTTGACAGTGGCATACGGTGACTGTACTCTGAGTCAGAAAAATGTGGTACAAGTTGTTTACAGAAGGTAGAAGAAATGTAAATGACGACGCTCGCCTTGAACGCCCAAGCACATCAACAACCGATGAAAATTTTGAGAAATCGTCATGAAGAATCGTCGAATCACTATTGTAGAAGTTGCTGAGGATGTCAACATTTCGATTGGCTTAAGCCATGCATTTTTTTATATTGGGCATGGAGAGTGTAGCTTCGCGTGTAGTTAGTTCCAACTACACACAACTAGTTCCAAAATTCCTGAATTTTGACCAAAAAAACAGTCCATGAGCATCGCTCAGGAATTATTGAATGACGTCAATGGCGATTCAGCTTTGCTTAAGAGAGTCATAACTGGTGATGAATCATAGGTATGTCCGATTGTCCCAATGGAAGAGTCCAGGAGAGCCAAAAATAAAAAAGCACGCCAAGTTCAATAAAATGTCGAGGTTTTTTGCTGACTTTTTTCTTCGACACGTCCAATTTTCCATGAGTATGGCACATATATCAGGTTGAATTTGACCAATGGCATGTGTTATATTGGCTTTGAAGATCACTGTGGTTTGTGACTTATTCGCATACACCTGCGACCTGAGAAAACCCCACAAGAAAATGTCTATCGGGGTCAAATCGCACGATCTCGGTGACCAGTTCACATCATCTTTACGTGAGATGACCATGCCCTCAAATCACTCAAGCAGAATATCCAATGTGGCATGATGTGTGGCATGATGTATAGCACGTAGGGCCGTCCTGTTGAAACCACATGTCCTTAATAATAATGATAAACCGGAAACCGGAGGCACAAGGTCACCCATTTGTTTCATATGGATGATCTTGAACTTTATGCCTATGGAGAAAAGGATCTTCATCAGTCCTTGAGAGTAGTGGAAGAGTACTCGCATGCTATCGGTATGAAATTATTGATAGACAAATGTGCAATGGACGATGCAGGGACTACGGAGAGGATGTGCAGCTCGTAGATGGAAGCATCCTACACCATCTGGATGCAGGAGAGGCGTGAAACAACACCACTCACAAGAGGTAACAGCAGTGAAAAACTCTCTCTGTGGCAAGTAACAATACAAACTCCAACAGATCTGGTCATCGGAACTGTCGGGAAAAAACAAAGTTGCTGCAAAAAATATGCTTGCCGTTCCAATCTTATTCTGCTTGTTTGGAGTAGTGAAGTGGTGAAGTGGACTCAGAAGGAGCTGAATCAACTGGACGTGAAGACCCGAAAAATGATGCATCTTTATAGGAGTTTGCATCCCAAATCGTCCGTTCTACAGTTGTACTTTCCCCAACAGGGAGGCCATAGACTTTTGAGTTTGGAGTGTCTACATGATAGAATGGTACTGCATGTAGCCTGTAAAGTCGTCAGGAGTTCGGATCCCCTTCTCTGCATGGTCTGCGACCATGAGAGAGCAGGATTTGAAGCATTTCTTTTTAGGGCAGCTGCCCGAGCAGCTGATGAACTCGGTTT
>WOGR01011280.1:0-10612 GCA_015342045.1 Leptinotarsa lineolata | reverse complement strand
GGTTTAACGTAAAACATGATAGAATGTATTTCTCGACGATTTTTCATTTTTAACCATTTAGCTATTTTGAATGTGTGACTGATATGCTCAAATCTGCGAATACCAAAAATTAGTCGTAGGCAAGAATTACATAAAACGTCACAGAAATTTAATTTAGATAATACTAGTGACTCACATAGAAGGATTTTAACCGATCTATCCGACACATCTGCTATACAATCAGACAATACAACAAAGAAATTATTGTATCGTTGTATGGTCTGTAGGTGTGTGTAGAAAATAAAAAAAAAACATTTTTTTCTGCAGTATCGCATTTTACCGAAAAATATAAAGTAGGTCCATATTTTGGTAGGATCATTTGAAAAATATTACTGTTTCAAAAAGAATATCGCGGTCAAACCGACAATTCCTATAGATCATAACTTCCCAACCAGCTATCAATATTTTTAGTAAAGAATTGATATCAAAATGCATTTTCTCAAAAAATATTTTCAACAGAGGCAAATCGTGATGTAAATGTAAAATAGGTCAATGAAAATTCGAAGAAGCACACAAAAACTAGGCATTTTCTTTTTCTCTGTTACTCTTTTTTTTTCAACTTTCTTCTAGTAGTATTTTTCAAACTTAACATTATTTCTAGTTGATACAGAGAAATTGCTGAAGAGATATGTCTTACCTTCAAAGTTGACTAGCGGTACCAATAATCTCACAATATGTTTGTAAATTCAAAATATAAAGTACAAAAGAAACAAAAAGTTGCAGTATCAGGTTGAAAGCGCAGCATAAACAGACCTAAAGCAGACATGTGGAAAGTACTATAAGAGATGATTATGTGGAAAAATGTAGAAAAAAAAATCTCACGAATCTACCATTTGATCAGTATTTCGGTGTGCACCTGAAATTTTTGACAAAATAATTTGTAACCTTCCAGGTACAGAGTTTTCATTACCAGATTTTTTGCAGAACAGTTGGTGACTTCCGACACTACACATTGTCCCTCTAAAAAATCATCAACTGTAAAATTATCAAGTGGCCAAATATGTGAAATTCTTCCTGCGAGTCATTTTTTAACATTATTGAATGATATGTGTCGACCACGATTGTTTTTTGTGATTTATTTACGTTATTTGGTGATATGTGCGTCAATTTTTCAAGGTGTAAAGTTTACTACTAGCTGTTAATTATGCTGAATTGAGAAAAGTTTATTTGGAAAAGACTGAGGTCCATGACATTCTTAAAGAAACAACTAAATCATATCAAAATAAAATATTCAATTCTTCTAACAATTATGAATGTTGGTAGATAGAATCAGGGTTGTACAAAAAATTATACCTAAATAATAACATCCCAAAGCAGTATTTTGAAGATTTTTCCTTCACGAATGAGATGGAAGTTAACAACTCTATAAATTTTCTAGACTTGACCATCACTAGAATTATCAATAAACATGATAGTGTAATTTTCCACGGTCATCATTATACAGAATTCATCTATACATCCATATCAACATTAAGTAGCAGCATTCAATAGTATGATTCACAGACTATTGAATATTCCACTTTCAGAAAACAATTTTCAAAGAGAACCGATTTTCCTGAAACATCGCTTGCAACAACGGGTGAATATTATTGACTCAATTCTTTTCGAAAACTGTAGAAACAAGCTCTGAACCAGGTCTTTCCAGTTTCAAAGAATGATACTAAACATTACGTAACTTTAACTCAATTGGGCGTAGCCTACAGAACAAATAACAATTTGAGTTGATTCATTAAAAACAATGAAGATAAATCTCGAGTGTCGGATAGATCGGGAGTATACAAGATGACTTGTGGTTCTCGTCCAAAATTTTATATTGGACAAACCGGAAGAACTTTTTCCAAAAGAATAAAAGAGAATAAAAGTAGTTTTTTTAAAGGGAAAACAAATTCAACATTTGCGAATCATCTTTTGATAGAGGGGCACAAGTTCAATCATGATCACGACGTATTGCATTTAGGAGGGGAAGGTTCAAAACTCAATCTTTTGAAATGTTTAGAAATCAATAGATGTAAAAATTTGGGACTATTGCTCAATGATCAAATAGATTTGAAATTTAATTTACAATGAGGAAATTGGTAATTAGGACAAATCTTGAAAGTAGGTGAAATAATGGCTCAGGTTACAATTGTATTCAATATTCTCCAGTCTTATGAGTTGTTTCCAGATAGGTTAATAGTTAGTTAATGCAGAAATTTGGCGGGTAGTAATAGTCATATAATTGAAATTACTATAAAAGCAGGACACAGAATTTGTACAAGCAGTATTGTGACGCCTGAAGATGCTATTATAGCGAAACACTTGTCGCGGTTTCATAAATTTGCAAGTGGAATTCTCACATTAAAGAGGGATAAATAAAACTCATTTTTTTCATTAATGTTTCAGGGCACAAATAAACATGTTTTTTCTGAACTGTAAATGTTTTCATCATCGCTTATCTCAATCAACTCGAAACTGTTATGCTTTAGATCTGTAGTGCTATTTATAAAAAGTATCACAAATATGATGCCAAAGTGATGAACATCAAGTGAAAATCTCTGCGTGAGAAGTGACTTCCTCTTTTAAAATTCAATAACAATTTTTCTAATGCTACTGCTTCCTCCATAATCAAATTTCAGTGAAAAATGTTGGCCGTTCAATTTTTAAAAATCTAAAGAGCTGTGGAAGTAGGTAAACTGTGTTAAAGCCAACCATCAAACAATACATATATTTGTAGCACAAATCAACAAATGTCTTGTGCTTGTTTTGCAAAGTATTTTCCGACTTTTTGAGGTTATCCACATCCTCTTTCAGCAGAGGGCAGAGAAAATTATAGGTGAGTTTTTTACAAATATCTTTGGTGAGTATGACATATGCAAATCCAATTGAGGTTCTCAAAACCATACATCCTAGCATGGTATACGAGGGCCACATAATAACATACGGAGCTGCAAGTTCTGTTGGTGTCATCAGTCCTGTTTGGAAGTTGATCCAAGCTCCTATATGGATTCCAACACAAACGGAAATGATCATAGTCGTATCTCCTCTGCAACAAAAAAATAAGCTTCTACTCTATTTATTTAGCACTCTAGATTGATAAGGGATGGCCTGTTTCCAAATATGTATGCTAAATTAAATCAAACCAGTCATCATTATTCAGCAATATTGCTTCGACTGATCTACGGTAAGTCATAATGATCTGAGGACGCTAACTTGGTTAGCGAAACGTGCGTCGAGAGACCGTAATTTTGGTTCTGGTGTTGGGAAAGTGTTTTCAATAGACTTGTTGCCGTGGCAAAAGTGCACTGATTCAAATGGCGTTATTTGGATCAAACTGAATAAGTATTCACCGAGACTTGATCATATAACTATTAACAGCACAACTAAAAAAAAAAGCATAAGTAATCATGCTGAATGATAAAACAGTAGCGAACGTTTCAGCCACTTTCATCAGGAAAAGCTACTCGCTAACCTTTTTCACTGGTAGATTTCGATCTACTTCTTGATCTGCTTTTGGATAATTTAGATGGTCTTGACCTGGTATTTGACTTAGACAGGCTTCTGGACTTTGATTTAGACTTCGATCTACTTCTAGATCTTGATCTACATTTGGACTTGCTTCTAGATAGACTTTAATCTACTTCTAGACCTCGATTTGGACCTACTTCTGGATCTGAACTTAGAATTTGATCTATTTTTGAATAGGATATCAATTTGGATCCACACCTGGATCGAGATTTTGATTTAGGTCTGTTTGCAGACGTACACTTTGATCTACTTGTAGATACAGACTTTGAAGTTCATCTACTCTTAGACTTGGATCTGTTTCTGAATTTCAACCCATTCTCTACAGCTCTACAGAAATAATGGTAATAATAATAATAACAAAACAAATACAAAAAAGAATGAACAGAATCCGAATTGAATACTCACCTTGTCGGTGTCCATTTACCACTGTTAGGGTAGTAAACTATCATCAAGATGGATGAAACTAGCAACAGAAGTGGAGATGTAGAGCTTCTGAGTAAATAATCATCTAGAAGATCAACAAACGGCACCATTAAACACATGATGAGCACTGCCAAAACTAAACCCACAATAATATCCTGAAAATATAATTGGTTTTGTTACTTATACACTTAAACATAATTTTCAATGGAGTAAATCTCAATAATAAACTCCTAACAAAATATGAACTGAAGTGGTTGTTTGTAATAGTTTTGAGTATCTACAAATAGAAATAAGAAACGTTGAATTTATCGGAAGGACAGGTTTTGGCTTCTCCATTGTTACACTCTTTTACAATTTTCAAGTCTGTAGATATTATATCATGTAATTCCCCGGCCTCCTTACCTTTCCACAGTATAGTGGTATCATCTGCAAAGAGAGTGAATTTACCAGATATCTTGACTTAGACATATAACAGAAAAAGGATGGGGCCGAGCACAGATCCTTGGGGAACTCCTGACGAGTTATATGTAGAAATTATTTATACAAAAGTTGCAGATCTTGATATTTCCTCCAAATTCTGTATTCAACGGTGAAGATCTGGTTTCAGTGGAAATCGAGAAAAAACATTTACCAAGAAGTGTTGAGCGACAATAACTTTTCTGGTCTTTCAAATCGCATATAAGCTGTGTGTTCTTTAAAAAGAGTTTCAATGGCTCGCTCAGTCTGACCAATATATTTTTGTCACAGTTGTCATAGCTCAATTCTCAAATCCCCAACTTGGTTTTCAGAGTTACCTCACAGGCAAAAAATCTTTGATGTGCGCGAAGTGAAATAGGGGAAGTTAGAGTAAGCAATTAATACTTCATCTCATGAAAAAGCTTACTTGGTTGGTGAAACACGCGTCGAGAAAAGTTGTGCAGTTCTGGTGTTCGGGGCAGTGCTTGTTTTGGATTTATTCAATGCCAGATGTTCCACTTACAGAAAAAAAATAAGCTCAAGTCCTAGAGTCAATCTCATGAACCCTTTCATTAAATTCACGATGGGAAACATTTAGTATAATTAGATCTATTAGCCTTGCTAGCCACCTTATGAGTTCACTATCACTGAAATTATTTCGGCAATGGATCATAGTGAGATATTCCCTATTCATTTTTGCATTCTCTGGAGATCCGTTTTGTCAGAAGTATTTAAATGTCATTCAACAATTGCAGCTGTAGCTTTTCATAAGTACTTTGAAAAATTTTGCAGTACAGGTGAAGAAGATATATCAAATTAATTGGTAGATGATTTCATTAACTACAATTTTGAGCTAACCAATAATTCTAAATATTTTTCGTAGCATTAACATTTATGCATTCAAATCTTTTAAATGATAGGCAACAAATAATTTGTTGCCTACCATTTAAAATACTTGAGTTCACAAAATCGTCAAAAAATTTCAGTGAATAGTACTGTATTAATAATGAACATACCAAGATTGTGTGCATGCCAAGGTACAACCTACTCAAGCATATTAGGGTACACCATAATATTGCTACAGACAAGCCTAGAGAAGTGCTGTACTGATATCTATTCAAAGTGAATAGAAAAACTGAAAATGGAATTGAAACTCCAACCATGGCATGTGTTGAGGGCATGCCATATTCTACGGCCCATTTATTTTGAAGTTGTACCACAGGAGGACCTGGCCTTGGCCAACGAATAATATCTTTAATACCTTGTCCTGAAATATAAAGAAAATTCAAAATGTCAAAAAACATTGTATTATAACAAACCTATATACATAACAATAGACCAAACTAGAACAAATCTTCTACCCACTGCTCCATCAATATTCCAAAACCAAAATGGTATAAAGGATGCATAGAATGTCTCATCTCCCAAAGCTGTTCCAAACAGAAAAAGGTAGTACCAAAATCTATTTTCAATTATGTATTTGCTTTTATTTGTTTTTCCTTCCTTCTGCTCATGGGTAGTCTTTATTTCAGTCTTTACACCAAAAAAATTTTGAATCCTCGCAACCAAAACTGGATCTTTTAGATAATTCATATTTTAGCATAGGCACTCAATTATCACAAGTATCACTTCAATATTATATTTGCATTATACCCAGAGCATTTTAAAATTTTAGTGCCTTTGCTTAGGATTAAATCGATTGCATTCATCTATTGTTATCATTATGCTTTGTGAATATGTTTGTGCTGTTTAGGACCTAATCAGATAGCTTAATTTTACATTTATTGTGCTTGTACAAGAAGGTACAACTTCTCTATACACAAATTTTAAATTATCTATTTCGAAATTTGGATCTATTATTTTCCTAAGTCACATGTCTTATGTCAAATCCTCAGACGGAATGTTATTCCGGTATTGGTAGCAAAAAAACGCAGCTTTTTATTTCCAGTGGGTATTGACATTGACATATCATATGATATTGAACAATTAAAGCCATATTTTTTCACTAGGATGATTTCGAAATTATTTTCCAATCATGCCTCCGTATGCCAACGAATATGGAGATACGTTGTTCGTATGCAACGTCATCAAACATGGAATGACAAAAATATATGTTTTTTAAAGTGTTGTCATTCTAACTGCATAACCTTAATACCTAATGATCCATTCATGAATTAAACTTGAAAACAAAACGGAGAATGTATTATTTCTTATTACTCCGATAGTGGAGATAATAATTACCTAGATAATTTTCGCAGTAGAAATTTGATTCAAGTCGCGTTTCACTAGACAGTCCATTTAATGAAGCTACCGTGTAGTGATTAGTAGTGAAACTTTAGACAAAAGAAGAGAGCTTGTCTAAGAGTGAAACCATCGACATAACGATTGTGTCGATGAGTGAAACGCATCATCTATCGCACTACAATGGATGGTGTAATTGATTTTCATCAAGTATTGAGACAGTGTATATATAACTTGTGAAAGCACGCAAAATTGACAATCTTGACTAGAGAGACTATTCTTTCAGAGAGTTTTTCCTTACCTGTATTTGTGGCAAGAGGTAGGTATAGAAATTTGTATTTCACCTTTTTTTATTCTTGCAAATAATGCAAATATCATATTGAATGATTATATCAATAGCACAAATTATCTGAATTTATATTTGAAAAATCCAAAAGATATAAAAATAGCTACATTTCAGTATTACTTGTTCGTTTTCGCTGAGGAAGTTCATTACTTATCCGCTCATTACACAGGTAGAGCTCATTCAATATTGAATTTACCCGTAGTATAATCATTTTACCACTGACTTCATTGTGGTATTGTAGTTGTACCTTGGGGTGTAGCGGAATTTATCAAACTATACTATATGGAAAAATATTAATGGTTTTTTTGTATGATCGGCGCAATAATTGAATCAATTTCTATTCCAGTCTAGGTATATACATTACTTTCTTCAATATTTCCACTTGAATGAGGATATAATTGAAGAAGCTATTAAATAAAATTCACTATACACTTTCCAGAATAACCTGTACTGCTAACAGTTGCGCGCGTCACTTGTGGTCAAAGAATTAATCATATTGGTCGTCAATATTTCCCGCCGAGATTCACTGACAATTGACAGATGACAACCTGGTGTGCTTTCTCTTTCCCTTTCTCTCTCGCACTAACGTTTTCGCATCTTATAAAGCTGTCCACAAGTGACGCATGAAATATACCTGTTTATCTTTCAGGCTAACTCAGTTCATATTTTCCATCTCTGTTTTACGTATTCTGGAAAGGTCTATTATGAATACATTTTTTTCCATCAGTGAAACTTAGTATTGGGAATATGAAAGAGATTTACGAATTATCTACACTGAATCCTTAGACAATGTCTACACATTTCTATTCTATCATCACAAATGAATAAACTGTATTTCGAATTCAAAAGATGTGTAAGAAACTCATCGAATACGAATCTGTCTTGTGATTACGACGAAAAAGCTCAAATATTCTGGACAGTAAAAGCCACTTACTAACTCAGTATTTGGCAGTGTAGTACTGACACGATCATCTTGATCTCAATCAGGTGTGGAGCCTAGCTCCCTTACCCTCTCAACTGTCCATTGTCAGGAGGACAAATGGGGGATGTGGACTGAGATGGGGGTTAATGACGACGAGATGGTCCTAACGGACATCTGTGCCGCCCTTCACGGTGTTACCCCTACCTGGCTGGGGTGGAAGGGATGAAAAAATTATTCACCCTTTAGCGGAGGATATGAGGGCCTCCTTCGACAGAGTGTCTGGGCCTTCTATATCGAGAGGGGTCGTCTACAGTGTAATCTATAGCTTCCCTAACTAACTGAAGTGTAGTACTCTGGACAATGCTCTCGATTTATGAATGTTCGGTGTTGCCAATTGTCTTATGTGTCAGATGACCAGAACAAACCTATTGATATAATTTCAAGGTTATCCTCTCGAATGTGTCATCGCATCTGTCATCTTCTACTATTAGACTCCTAGTATTTATTTATTAACTTATCAATTCAAACAACGAGATATTTTTAAGGAATATGTACTGATTTCTATTTTATTTCTTCTGATGATTTCGAAGTAAGTTGAATAATGAAAATGGACATCGAAATGGAAATGAAAGTTTAGTGTAGTCTACTGACAAAAATAATCTACCAAAATAATTTCTGTTACTATAGGTAATAGCTACCTTAACGTAGATTGTATTGAATTAGATAATATCTAAGTAATCCACAAAAACTAATGTCATGATTGATTAAATGTGTGAATTAAGACAAGAATGGAGATTTCAATTCTAATTCCAAACAAGTGGTATAATCTACCTAAAGTGCCATTAGAAGTCAAAATTTAAACATTAGTGTACCATTATTACTTATTTGAGTATTAGGATCTTCTGAAATCTGCTTCACATTTGCACAAATAAAATGAAAGAACCTTTCCTACAATATATTGCTCCATAAAGGAACCATTTAAGGTTAAAAATGCAATACCTAAATTCATTATCACTTTGTTAGAACTTATTCAACTCAATCTAACCTGACTTGAAGAATTTATTTTCAGTAAATTTAGGCAGACTGGTCCTTTTTCCAAGAAGCACTCATCTTTGTAGGGTACAATAGGTAGCAAAGCTAGAAAGCGTCACACTTGAATGATGACGAAACCTCCCAGTGAAAATCTACCAACTGTGAAACTAGTTGTGGTTGGAGATGGAGGTGTTGGTAAAAGTGCTATCACTATTCAGTTCTTTCAAAAATTATTTGTAACTGATTATGATCCCACAATAGAAGACAGCTATATGCAACATGTTGAAGTTGATAGCCAGTGGTGTATGCTAGATGGTTAGTAAGTTCTGAAAGGTGTGATTCTCAGACTAATTCTGATATTTTCAGTTCTGGACACTGCAGGTCAGGAAGAATTCAGTGCGATGAGAGAACAGTATATGAGAAAAGGCGACGGATTTTTATTAGTATATTCTGTTACAGACAAAAATAGTTATGAAAATATCATCCATTTTCATACACAAATCCTTCGAGTGAAAGATAGGTGAAACACTTTTTATTTAATACATTCTGAAATGCCAAAAAAAAAAACGCAAATTTTGTGCAATCGATTGTGGCAGTAAACTTAATTCATACTCGAGCGATATAGAAACTCTGTTTTTTTTTTCAATGATTCTGCAATTAAGCGAGTAATCCAACTTTGTACACATGATAATAGAGGGTGGTACAAGAATGGAATTCTGCAACATTGGTTGCATCTATGATGAGAAATTGAGAAATGCTGCGTTGAATGTAGAATTGAAGCTCTTTTTGAGTTGCTTTGATTTTATCCAGTGACTGGATTAAGCAACTACTGTCTGCTGCATCCAGTGGTAAAGCAACTGTAATAGAAGGAAGCTACTAAACGCGAGCAAAATCAACCAAAATCAAGCCATTAGCTATTCAATTATTGTTTCACGTTGAAGATTTTTTCCTATAGCTATAGTGTTCGAAGTATAATAAAGAATTACAAACGTAATTGATCATTTATGGACAATCTATTGTGGGGGGATTCACATATTTATCGATATAGTCATAGCTGTTAGTATATATTTTTGTTTGTGACAGATTGGCTGTTTACAAGAATTTCATATTTATAAATATTTTTTATTGAATTCAGTATCAAAATTTACTTATTATATATTATATTGGTCTGTTTTCCCTGTGGGTTCGACAGTAATCGACTACAGTGTACAATTAAACTCAATAAAAAATTAAAATCAGTCAAAAATGAACAGCTTCAATGTATCGAGTAAAAAATTCTCTATCGATCACTATATGCCACAACACATTAGCATAAGTAGCAAAAAGAAAAACAAAAATAAGATTTTAAACCAAGTTGTTCGACGTTTCGATTGATAGTATCTACAATCGCCTTCAGATGATGACTGGACTATTCCTCCGAGAGATGACTATAGATCATTCGAGCGCTTTCACCTATCCCCTCTTTCCTATCTCCCCTCTTTCCTCTCTCCCCTCTCTCCCCTCTTTCCTCTCTCCCCTCTTTCCTCTCTCCCCTCTTTCCTCCCTCCCCTCTTTACTCCCCCCCTCTTTCCTCTCTCCCCTCTTTTCTCTCTCCCCTCTTTCCACTCTCCACCTCACCGGTTTGGCGGGAGTTGACCGTTTTCCGCTTG
>WOGR01011279.1:0-10613 GCA_015342045.1 Leptinotarsa lineolata | reverse complement strand
TCGAATATAAATTCGATCCATTTCATCATCATTAGAAGAACATTCGTGCGCTACTCGCGTGATTCTCAATGAAATATGTTCTTGCAGTAAGTATTTTAGTGCATTATTTCGCATGAAAATGTAATTCATATCTATCAATAAAAAATTTTGAAAATATTATATGCTATGATCTTTAAGTAAATTTCGATATACCAACAAAGTAATTAACTTACTGATTACTTCGTAGTGTGTCGTAGTGTGATTTTTCTTTCTTTGCTGAATACTGCTCTCTTTCACTTTCTAAATTATCACTTTCAGACATATTTAATTCTCAATTATTTTTCAAAATCATTTATTCGGTGAAATACAGGTTATGTATACTGTATGCACATGGGTCTCCGAGATCAGTGTGACGAGAGAGATAGCTTGACGCCAAACTAGTGGGAAGAAAATAGCACAGTCGCTTGCGCATGGTGGCCCGTCGCCACGCCAGCAATCGGTTTTACGTGCTGTTATAGATGTATCACATCAATAACAAAGTTTGAGTTAGAAAAAATGATCATTGATCTAAAAAAATTTTTTGGTATTCGTGAATATCAGTAAGAATCAGATAAATCTCACTCTTCCAAGATTAATGTGTTCTCGTATAATATCTTACAAAATCCACACGGTCAATCACTATCTGATGAATGAGGAGTATATGAAATTATCGAAAGAAAGTGTAGTCTAACTAGTTCCAAAGAGCAGCTCAACAGCAAGTGTAGAATACCTTAGATCAATTACAATTCTGCCAACCCTATCCAAGTCAGTTAGATGGGCTGTCGAGTTTTAATTACGGAATTACGTGATTGAATTCACCATTCTTCCTTCAGCACAAATAGGATTCTGGCCAGAGTACAGTTGTGGTACTGCGCTAGTCAACATAGCAGACGATTTTGTGAGAGAACTAGATAGTCGAAAAAGTGGTAAATATTTTGATATTACTAGATCAGACTATGGCGTTTGATAAGTTTGATCACGAAATACCTCCGTTCCACTTCATAGCACTCGATAAGCGTACAATATTTTTCTTCCACAACGATATCAAGGAGTGGCACTGGATGAGATTTCATCTTCTAGTGGAAGTGTAGCACGCCAAGTCACAAAAGGTTCGATACTTAGCCCTCAAATTCATACTATCTATAAGTGCAACTTTGCAAATGTTTCAAATTACTCGCGTGGTCATATACAACTAGATGATACACCACTCTACAGTTTTTCAGACCTGAAACAATATTGGAATCTCAATGATCTTGTAATCAATACATCTTTCTTCTGTTTTCTTGTTTGGCTCAGTAAATGAAAATGATGTCAGAATACAATTGGAGGGAAAGCTCTTTACCATATCAAAAAAAAAAACAGATAATTCCGCATGATTATTGATAATAAGAGAATATTGTATTTTGAAATGTATACTTTTTATCTTTATGCACTATTACAATCGAACTTGTATACGTGATTATGAGTCAATTTATAAATATAGCGTGGATTTTTTTCTTGCCAAGTAGTTCTATAGTTTGTTATTGTGCTGTTACCACATACTGTGAGGGTCTAAAAATGTAGAAATGGCAAAGTTAAATAATCATTGATTATTGAATCATTTTGTTGAGAGAAAATAATTTTTTTTCTTTTACTGAAATTTCTTCAATTGAATTCACTAGCGAATAATTTTCCTTAGCGTGACCATTATATCCCTCCCTTTCCTAATCGACATTAGCTGATACGTCGTTGGAAGTGAAAACTAAAGAGTAGAAAAGGATTTGTAAATCCGCTTTTTTTGTGTTTGACTTCATCCGTTTGTGTATTGAAGCAATTCAAACTGAAATAATTTCCACTAAAATTCCCCCTTTTTCTGTACTACGTACGAGACGAACAAAGAAATGCAGTTTGAAACTTTCAGAGATGCACTGAACTGAATGAGCGGTGTCATGATGAGGTCAATACACATTCGAGAAATGGCAACTGGAAGTTTCTGATAGAATTCAAAAGAGGATGACTCGGAGTTTCTAACAAAATTCATAATTCATTGTATCCGTCATGAGTTTTTTCGAACGGATGAATGTGGACCATAATCATTTTTTTATATTTCGTTTTGGCGAAACATTTGCTGAGCTAAGAGAGTTCGCTACAACTTGCCAAGTTCACTGACAGACAAGATAGTAATAGGTTCTAAAGTGGTTTTCAAATGTTTTTCGATAATTTCTCAATGGGTTTGGCAACGCTAGTATTTCATTCGACAAACGATTATGTAGAAAGTAGTTGAAAAGAATAAATCTTCTGCCGACATAACATGACATTTACAGAACAAAATTGATTTTGTTATTGATTTATATGATGCTTGGAAAAAAAAAGGAAAATAAAAAACCGTAACCTGACAACAAAAATATAGTTCAAAACTGCAACCTGACTAGATTCAAATAAAATAAACGAAAACATCAAGAACATATGTATTGATTGTCATCATCATTCATTAGTCTTCTCTTTTGTTACAAATGTTTCTACTAATTGAAGTCGTATATGCACTATCAAATCTGAGTATCTGCTATTCCGTTTATATCGCACCCTCATAAGATTCAAACTGAATTTTATCTACTTTATTTACAATTCAAGCTAATTTTACTATTCCTATTCCAAACTACTGAATGAAATTCAATTCTTTCTTTCAATTCTAAAAGGCCCTTCTAGTCCGGTGCCTGACCAACGTGTTAGCATCACTAACTAATGATCAATTCCTACAATCATGGGATAAGTGATCATCCCATGGGTTCATAATTCCTATGCTTCGGAAAGATGAAGCGAAACAAAGATAGTGGTCTTCTGCCTTCGTCCGTATAAAATTTTTGACGTTCTGAATCAATCCATTGTGATCTTGGGATCAAAGAATAGTGGAGGTATCTTTCCACCACAACCATTCAACAGATTGGACTGGGTAGAGCTTACGATATCCTTTTTCCTTTTGTTGGACGATATTCGTTTCATCCGGAACTGGAAACTCATATCATCTCGAGTTGATGTTGAAAGATGATCATATCAAAACTGTTAGCTTGTATCTGATAATGATTAGTTTCAATTTCGAGAATCGCACGTTGAGAGGTGATACCGAGTGAATCCCTTGCTCGCACGAGTTTCCACTACTAAGGGTTGTCGTTCGTATATGGGCGACAGGTGATTAACGGAAAAACAAATTTTAACAGATCTTACTCAATTCAGCAGATTGAATTCTCATTTTGTACAACGGATTCAAGAACCCTCGGAGCGTAAGGCATCACTGGTGTTTAGTTAATACATTATAATTGCTGAAGGTGGTAATATAGCACCTTATTTACAGTCGGAAACTAAACCATGGTAATCGACCATGAAAAGGGAGAAATTTGAAATCCCGATGACTTTGCAGGCTTCAATCAGGCTCATTCTGTTATGCAGACTCTCCAGCTTCAGAGTCCACTGCCTCCTGGTGATATAGGAAGTACAACATTGGAACGGGCGACATATGAAGCTGCATTATTTTTCGGGTGCAGCTCCAAATGTAAATTTCACCGAAACATTCACCATTTATATAAAAGACTCAGGGATGCATTACAATTTCGATTTTGTCAATACTGAATGAATTTGAATGATGATACAGAATTAATTTGTTGTTGAACTTGAAGAAGGTATGATACATGTCATTAGGTTTTGTAAACTTCTGTTTTCGGCCGTTTCCATCATTTCATTTTCTGATTTCAAAGACATCATGTACATTATTTATTTCTAAAATGTTCTACAGGTTAAACCCAACTAAAGAACAGGAATGTAAGGCAAATTACAATACAATACAATAAGTTATAAGGTAAAATAATACATGCAGAATTAGCTGAAGTAAAAAGACCTGATCGCAGAGATAGAACAGTGAAAAATGTCGAGCTGACAACTTGCTGAATTGCGTTTGACACACATATTATACAGAGGTGAACGTTTCAGAAGATTTGTAGATGAAAAAGATTATTTACTCTATAGACGTTGGTCTAGGTACTTTGAAATTGAGGTTTTGCAGAATATGTGGGTCAATAATCAAATTATTAATCAGTTTGAACTTGAGAATGGTGGAATGATAATCACGACGGCAACTCTAACTATTCATAGCATGTCTAGCTAATAATGCATCATAGAAAAATCCAACTGGTGAATAGATGTTGTCTGATCTATAAGAGAGAAGTTTTAGGAAGCGACGTTATACTGATTCAACTTTCTCTCTGTACAACTGATGAGATGGGTTTCAGATTATGGCTGCAAATTCTTATTTTGATCTGACAAAGTCATAGTAGGTATAAGATTTTTGATGTAGATAGATTCGAAAAATCTTAGGAGATTCGCACAATGAATCCATACATCCTGTTTGCAGCAGACAGAGTGGCTTCAATGTGTGGCACGAAGGAAAGTATTGTGTCGAAGGTAACACCTAGATTGGTGAATATGAGAGGTCGTTGAAGTGAAATATCGTTTATCAAATATTGATATGGAAATGGCCGATTTTTTAGTGTGTATGTCATTGCATTACATTTAGTCGCATTCATCGCTCAACACGTTTCAGATTGAGGGAGAGTTGTAGACAGTCCTCGATGCCATTGATCTCACAATATAATTTCAGATCATGCACGTGAATCAAACACTGTCAATAACCTCAACTATGTCGTTTATGAAGACGTTGAAGTGGAGTAGACCCAGGTTGCTTTCTTGTGGAACACCCGAGGTAGCTGCATATTCTACAGACTTGGAGCCATTGAATATAACGTACTGATGCCTGTCAGTGAAGTATGATACAAAAAGTTGAATGAGGGTCAGAGAAAAGCCATACCTGTATAATTTTGATAGCAGTAATCCGTGATTAGGTCTATCGAATGCCTTAGAAAAGTCAGTATATATGACATCAGTTTGGGATCTCCTATCAATGATCTCAGAAATATATTGGATAATATTGATAAGATTGGTGATTGTTGAGCGACCTTTCATACGTTGAAGTGATGTAATTTGATTGCTCAAATGAGGATATACCCTGTTATAAATGAGGATTTCAACAATTCATGTGAGTCCATAATTACCGACATCAAACTCGTACCCTATTTTATAAATTGGCCGAACTTTAGATGATTTCCATAGATCGGGGATGGTACTATAGTTTTGATACAAATATTCATCAAAATTGTCAATGGACGGGCCAAAACATATGCACAATCTCTGACAATCAGTGCTGGGATTAAATTGGGACCCGTTGTCATGTTCGGCTTCACCTGTTTCAAAGCAGCCAACACTCCATTTTCTTCGAAGTAATGAATGTTCAAAATTTGTGAATATGGATGGTCATCGCTCAATCCGGTTGGAGAACTGGTGATAGATGATTTTGGAAAAAAATCGGCGAAGCTATTGAGAATTTTTTTCAAAGAAAACAATTGTTTTCTTGCCAACGTTTCGAATTTAATCAAATTCTTCTTCCGGGCTCGAAAAGTAGTTTCTTCGTGTTGATATAACTATTTTAAAAAGCATTAGACGTATCAGATTTAAAAAATAAAAACACTGCAACGAATTCGAGACAACACCAACACAAAGAGATATGAAACAAACGAACGTTTGTTTCATGTCTCTTTCAGCTCGTGCCAACAAACTTCTTCGCTCGTGAGAAATATGTCATTTTTCTCACTTGTTGTACAAGTTACTATTATACATTGGATGTATTTTTTACTCTTTGAATTATAAGTGAGTATTTCAATATGTTTTGTCATCTTTGGGAAAATGAATGTATTATCATTATTCCAATTAATATAACCTTGTCATTACACGGAAAATTTTTTATCAATATATTCTGATAATGCCTAAATATCGTTATATATCTCACAAATACCCTGTTAGATTTATTATCATTTAATTGGTCTATCAAATTTAATGTACATCGTGAAGACGACCTCCGTGTGCTACTTCCCTCGGGGCTCTCCTAAACCGCTGTGGTAACAGTAAGGCCGCAGATGCTGCTTCTAATGTTTCACCTCATTCGTGAAAAATCTCATTATTCTGATAATGTTCAGCTTGATGTGGAAGTCTAGACCGATTCTTATGAAATATATTACCCTGAGAAAAAAAAACGGAACGCCAAAACGTGGTTTAGAGGGATTTCAAAAATGTAATGTAGGAGTTAACGTGCTAGGAGACTGCTTTTTAATTTCTTTCATTTTAATTATAATATTCTGTTCGGGCATTATTGATGGTCGTAAATTATTTTGTTTTTTTTCTTTTAAATAGGCGTATCCATATTCGATAATCTCTTCTTAAGTTACTGTTTTGCTGGGATCAAAATATTTTATATTAATAAAATACACAAAGGGACATGAAAACGAACTTCTGTTTCATGTCCCTTCGTGTTGGTGTTGTCCCGAATTTGTTGCAATGTTTTTATTTTTTTAAATGTATCTAATACGTCTAATGCTTTTTGAAATAGTTATATCAACACGGAGAAACGACTTTCCGAGCCCTGAAGAAGAATTTAATTCAATTCGAAACGTTGGCAAGAAAACAATTGTTTCTATAAGAAAAAAATGAAACTGTTACCCAACCAACCTTTTTTCAGAAACATTATTGGATCACTAAATTAGTTAGCTATTAAGAATATCTGAAGATTGTCTTTCGTAAGACAATCTATCCGAAATGCTGGTTGAACTTTTTTTGTTATTCATATATGCCCAGAATTTATTTGGATTGTCTTTGATGACATGTTCAGCGGATTTTACGATGTATCTTCAGCAGTCTATGGAGATCATAAAACAAAGTCTTCTCGCCGCGTCTGTTTTTCTGTCTGTCTGAACACGAAAAACTCACAAACTATCAAATGGATTTTCTTATGGTTTTCAGTAATGTACGGATTGACTCAAAAGGAGGATTCATGTGTATGATTCATAATATAATTGAAATTATCAGAATTCACGGCGATAGTGATATATCTGAAACATTTACTTTTACCAAACACCAAAAATTCAATACTCTTCTCGAAGCGAGTTACACGAACCAAGTTGAAGGAAATAGTTTTCTTCATCTCCTGAAGACGCCAATTTGGTTTGTGAAAAGCTCGTCCAGAAGAGTATTGCATTTCTGGTGATGTGGAAACGTGCCAAGGGTTTCCAATTTCACCTTTTATTACCTATGAGACACAACAAAACGATTCATTACATATTTCCACCGGAAATCAAAACACACCTAGGTAAATATATGACTTCAATTAGTAAATACTGCAAAATTTGCTTTTTGTCATCAAAACAAAAGAGTAAAATCTCTCGTCAGCTCTGGAAGACATTTTGTGAAGTGATGAAAATGGGATATAACCAAATGCATACCCAAAAATAACTCCAGACAACAGTGACCGGCTTCGACAAATTGTCGCAGTCTAAAATTACCAAATCAAAACAAATCACTGCGTATTACGTATTACAATTTCAAGAACAATATTCAGAATGTGCTGTATTTCGTCAGTTACTATTGAACTGCTTCACTATTTCAAATTGAAGTAAAAAACAAATGAAATTCTCGCAATAATCAAGCAATTCCCGAATCTTTTCTCGGAAATATCATATAAAAAATCTGTAAAAAAGCCTTTTTGATAATCGTTGCTTCTGTCTGTCTCTCAATATAATGAACTCAAAAATTACATAATAGGTTTTTGAACGGTTGTCACAAACGTGCAGAGTTATTCTAGAGTAAGATTTATTTATTATGTTGAACATTGATTATATTTCGTGTAAATTGTTTGAAACAAGATGATGGATGCTACCCATTCAGAGCCGGGAAGGTCGCTAGTGTGTGAAAAAACGAGTAAATGGATCACTTTCTTCGCAAAAAAATCACATTGGATGAATATAACTCAATATTTTTCGTAGTGTTTGCAAAGGATGTAGTTGTTTTTCGGCGGCATTTGCCATATCCTGCTGTGCAGAGAGGTTGGGAGAGGGAAATGTTTCGAATTTTATTTCGATATTCTTGATACACATTTAACATGTGAATGATCGTTCTAGTCGGTATATGGAAAATGCAAAAATATTTGTTTTTGAAAGACACTAGAAGTTTTCAGGGGCAATTCAAGTTTCAACGTTATGATTTTTATATTATTACTCAATTTCCTCTGCTCAGACTGTTTTCTTGGCGGGAAAGGATGAAGTGTTATCTACTGAATTGATGCAGATAACGTATCGAAATATTATTTGTATACCATTTTTGAAACTACACTTTGGTCTTTTCGGGGAGATGTGTTTCAAGAGTCTTCTGATATATATCATAGTCTTAGAATATTAGACGAAAAAGTCTCGTAATGTTTGGAATTTGAATTCAACACTATTTTTAAATTGAAGTCGAACGCAAGCAATAAAAATATAAATATCAACATTCTCAGCATTTTGGTATATTATAACTTTGAACTCTAAACGACTTCAAATTTGAAAATTTCCAAATTCTGACTGCAAAATGGAAATCTCCTCAAATTCCTTCTTTGAATTCAGAATTTAGTGTCTTTCTTCAAATTAATCCGTGGCTTATCTACGCCTTCGTAGAAAGGCTACTAGAGTTTCTACTTCCTTCTATAATACTATTCACACTGGATTCTCATGCAACTTATTTGCCAGATTTAACAAGCTCGTGATATTTTCTGTTTTTAAACTTCAAAAAATTATTCGGTAGTGAAAAATTGACAATGATTCAATAATGGATAGAGTGTGTGGTTGATAGATAACTTGATAATATCGACTATTATTGCTTGGAACAATGTATTGACCATCATTGGACGGATATACCAAGTAGAAAAAGTGAAAATCACGTCTATTTCTGAACCAACCTTCTACCAAAAGTAGTACTCAAATTTCTTCCACAATATAAACTTGCACTTTCTCAATTATTCCAATCCCAATTGATTTATTCATATAATAATCAAAAGTGTGGAATGTTTTATGACTGCTGTCTACTAACGGGATTCGTACATTAGGCTTTGACTATTATGACAAAATGAATTGAGAAAAAAGAGATTGAAAACTCATTCAAATGGATTATAGTATTATTCAAGAAGCGTACCATAAAAAGTCATATGTCGGGAGAGGTTTATATCTGGCATTGACACTAGACTGGCCTGAAACCATATTTGGACAAATTACAAAAGTCAAAGGTAGCGCTAATGTTGCCAAACCAGACAAAATATATTGGTTATACTTGAAAGTATTGGAACTTTTTTGAAGTATGCATCTATTTCAGTATCTGAAAAAGAAAGTAACGAATTAGGCGGATTACTTGTCAGAAAGTGGAAATTATGTCAACAATATTACTGGAAAAACTTTTGGAACTATCCTCTTTATACCTAGCAATGATGACTAGGAAATTCAACAAGCTAAAAAAAATCCATTGAATATGAAATTTGAGGAGGAATAAATATGTTCATGAATCAAATGGTGAACCCATCAACGATCATGTTTGTGGCAGAAACATCTGATTTCCAGACAGGTCGAATGTAATATAAGATAATAGTTTGAATATCTTGTAGAAATTCATATTGCACCTATTGTTTGGTCAATATACTTCTGTCTTGAAATCTTGCCACTCGCAAGAAATAATAACTTAAGACTTTGAGAGAATTGATGGATCAGTAATTGTACACCCAGGAGTAAAACATTGAAAAATTGTATAGGAATAAAGTGACTCTAAACTTTGTCAGGACATTAAGGAATCTGAAACAATGAAAAAGGTGATAAGTTTGCTAGGTAGCGCGCATCAGCAAACTTTCATGAATGGATCGTTTGATGAAATGATTGAAAACTGCTGCAACAGTAATAGGATTGGTGCAGAATATTTACAGGACTACTTATTAGGCACTGACCATCCTAGCACACCTGAATAAAATTGGGCTATATAACAAATGTCTCAACTGCACGCAATGCAACAGAAGGACATCAACAATTTTTTTGGTTTCATGGACATTATTTCTGAAATTATAAGATGAATTTCCACTTGTAAACCTGTAAAGGCTAGTACACTGAACAAAAATTTCAAAAGGGCCACATGAAAATATGGGTGGAGAAAACGCAATGAGCTCAGGAGGCTGACGTATATACCGTGTACTCTGAAAAAAATTGAATAGAAAAAAGTAGTCTGGGTAGACGAAGGTTTCACTTTCGAAGTGGCTCGTAGTGAAAATCAAGTCAAATTGTTAGAAGAATCCTGAACTCTGAATTTTTGGTAGACTGCATATATGAGATTCCACCCCACACAACTCAATCAACATTATTCTAACATTAGATATATCTATCTCGCATAAAAATAAATTGACTATAAATCAATAAGTCCATAGTTATAATACGAGAAATTGCGCTAATGTTCATATTCCGTACTTCGAAATCACCTGAATATTTGAGAGATTTTCAATGAACTGCCCAAAGAAAGACTTAATTTCGCCAATATTACTATTCTTAAAACTTGCTTGAAAACATATATATCAGACAATACTTTTTTTCTAAGGATGCTATACAATGTGCCACTTCTCTCATCGCTTTCATACGTTCAAAACGGAAGATTTCTCACGCAGTGAGAAATATCCGCCATTA
>WOGR01011278.1:0-10613 GCA_015342045.1 Leptinotarsa lineolata | reverse complement strand
TTGAAGAGTGACAGTTTCAAAATCCAAAAGCTCCAGAATGCATGCATTAGGCTCATTACGGGTACGAGGAAACGAGAACATATTTCACATCTGTTTGGGGATGTGGGTTGGTTGAATATGGAATCCAGACGAACATTTTATTCTACATTCTTTCGAAAACTTCTTAAAACAAAAAATTCCTCTTATCTTTTCGAAAAAATATCCTTTGGAACTGACATACACCATCTCAACTTGAGATTCAAGACAGACCTAACAATACCATAACATAAAACATATTTCGCGGATCTTCCACTAATCATATTGCCTACTTATATAATCGGATACCTATTGAATATAAACTTCTTCTTACAATAAATAGATCCAACTAATCGAATTATATCAAAATCAATCAACATTCCTCATAGCTCAAAAAAATGTATATATTTTGTATTTCAATTTTGCTGTATATACTGTTTGCACTGTTCTTGATAACGTTCTGTTTTTCTTCTCTTTTTCTTTTGTTCTTACGGTTGGATGGGAAAGCAATCTCTGTGATGATTTATCATACGCAGATTTTGAATCCTGCCATTTGATTGGTTGTAGTAATTGTATGCAACCATCAATAAAAGTCATTATTATTATTATTATTATTTTATATTCCATTTGTCGGTATCAAATTAGGTACCCAGTTTCATCAAAATTTGGAATTCTTTTGAGATTATCAAAGACACTAATGGAATCGTTTTTTCATCAAAATTCTCCTTACTCGAAGAATCATTCAGTGCTACTGCGTTGGGTGACACTAGCTCGGAATATTTGAGAACTTGTAAGCTTTTTTTTTTCTTCTCGGCTATTTTTATATACTTCAGTAGAAACTTTGCTTATTTTGGGTTTTGTTTTCCCTTTCTCACCTGGGAGAAAACATAAAATTGATGTGATCAAAAGAGAAGGAGGTATGAATTTGTTCAAATTGAACACCTATGTTCATCTACTGGAACCAGCAAAGCTTTCATTTTGGTGAATATATGCCTGGGAACTGCGCATATTTTGTATTTGAAGTAGAGCATAGCTTTGAAAAAAAAACTGATAGTTTCTATAGTGGACCCCTGTTCTTCAATTGTAGAACCACATTTTACTGGATCCAGTGCTTGAACACCAACTGATATCGTTTTTTCTTGATATCTACTGAACCGAATTTGAATCACATTTATTATTTCAGTTGAATTGGGGTAAATACTAGAGTTTGAAATAGAGATGACATTCATAAATAAACAGAAATAAAAAAAACTGTCATGTTAATTTTTTTCATAGTGGATCTTTCAAAAGAGAAATTTACCATGATATCTCAGTACCTAACGACTCACGTTTTACGACCATTTTCTCATTTCAGAATGTGAGGACTCAGAATACTTAGATAGTGAAGCCAAACCCACATGCCGAATGGTGCAGGAAGGCGGATTTTCCTGAAATATTGCTTGCGAACAGAAAAGCTCCTAACAATATGTAGTGCTTTTCCAAGTAAATAACGTCTGGGACAAACAGGCAATAAATACGGTTTGAGTGGATTCAGGCAATATATAAAATATGTGATCAATATTTCGTAGTATTATGAAATCCTCTTTGAACTTTCGAAGAAATGGAAAGAATGAATACAGGATTTTTTTAGAATATTCAATACTTGCATGTCTGGGACTAATTTAATTCTTTACGTAATAAAAGTAATGAAAGATGAGTTAACGTGCTCAAACAGAAGTTCTTTATCAACATTTTTCTGTTTTTTATATCGAGGAAGGTGAAAATACCGAAAGGAGGTGAATGAAAAATGTTATTCAATGTTGGAAGTTATCGTATGGACCGTTCAATAACTTCGAGTGCAATTTTGAAAGTTACTTCACGGATCAGAGAAAGATAAAGGCAATTTCTTCTGGATTGTCATAATTCATAAATGTCAAGAATAACAAACACTTCTGGTTGCGTGCATAAACTCCCTCCTGCTGACGAAACCACATTATCATCTTTATATTTCAAATAACCGTTCCAAAATCCTTGCACAGGTAAACAATAAATGACGGCTTTCATCTGTCAGTTTTATGGAATCGAGGTTAGCAATTATGTGAACGTACATTTTTGTTTAGTATGCACTATGAAATGCATTAGAGATAGTGTTACGTTTTCTCCGTGTGTTTGAAAATAATTGCCTACACTTCATAATTGAACTCAATTTCACTTCACTGCTATACTACAACACAATCACTTTAACTGAAACTTCAGACTGATACTCAAATGTATGTCGCCTTATTAGATAACTTTGTACCGCACTTTCAACTTCTTGATCTGCGTATTAGTAGCGTTCATATACAGTGATGGAAGTCTCTGGAAGCCGATAGGGAAGCCCCTGAAAGTTTCTCTAAGCGACGCGTCATCTAGAACAATCGCGAAGCGCAAGTCGAGTTTAGCGCGACCTTGGCCAAGTCACAATAGATTGATGAAGACCAGCGGCGACTGGTGTTATATTTTTTAGGGGATGATTCGCAACAATATATATGCTGAAAGTGGGCGAAATCTACAAAAGTGGAAGATAAAATAAAAACTTCTGAAAATGTATGTTCAACAGACATTCTAGAGACAATGCAAAAAGATATGGTTAGTGTGAGATTTCCACTTGAGAGTTCACGAAACCTGTTTGTACAAATCATATGTTGTGCTTTCATAGTAATATGAATCCTTATGCCTATTACTACCTGATAATATATTTTATGAAAATCAGTTCTCTTTGAAAATTGCTCTCTGGAAGTAGAATATTCAATAGCTTGTGAACCATACTATTTAATGCTGCTAAATTCAGAAAAATTCGTTGATTAAATCAGTAACTTGCGTTTATGGAAAGATATTCATGATCAGAATAAAAATATTTTTGGTTATCATAAACCGTTCATGAGACTTCATTAATTTATTTTGTGATTATCAACATCCACCAATTATGATCTAAATAAAATACCATTCAGTGTTATCATGAAAAAATGGTCTCGAATAAATCAACACTATTTCTTTAGATAATAAATACATTTATGACCATAGATTCATTGCAATTATAAAAATATTTATGAATAAAACAACATTCGTTGATGATTATCATGGATTATTCTCATGTTAACAGCAAAGTAATTTTTATAGGAATAATAAATCTTTTTATCTCGACCATTATTCAAATTCATGAAAAAAATTCGTTGAATGAACAAATATTCATGGAGTCTATGAAAATGTATTCATGAATACATGATAAACAGCATTCAATGAAGGAATTAATGCGTTCCTGAAAACCATGAAACTGTTTATTGAAAGCACCAATCGATTTATCGATATCATGAAGCACAATCAAGGGTTTTACGTGAAATCGGATATTGGCCTTAGAAAATATATGTTTTTCTGAAAGGATTTACTTCAGTCCATATTACCGAATCGAATGACTTCCTTCACTGACGAAAATCTTTTGTTATCTGGGCATCTGTATACTAGTAGAAGGAGGATTTTCTTGCATCTAGTGAAATTATGAGAAACTGAATTTTTTGAGTTATTTTTTAGTGAAGGAAGCTCCTTTACTGGAATAAATTTTGTTCTATACGTAGTATGTTGTGTTTTCTGAGAATCTTTATATTTTTAATACATTAATAGCATGTATTTAGTTGATATGAGAGAAAATTTTCAGTGAGAAAATATTTTTGGATATTGGCTTTCATTATAAAAATAACCCCAATTCTATGATATCAAATTTTTTGTACCAACCATAAACCTAATTGATGGAATACAAAAACACATGAACATGGATAGCATAAATCAGTAAATCAGTTTCTAGTATCGATGAAAGCTGCGTTACTGTTTTCATAAATCTATTCATATGAATAGTTGCATAAATTATTAAAATACCAAAACATAACATGAAAAGCATGAATCGGTTTGTGGTATCAATGCGAGTTGCGAACTAACGAGGTCTTAATTTGAAACGTGTGATTCCTAACACGGACGCTGGGATGATTCTGCAACCGTGTGTTAGGAATCACACATCAAAAAGTAAGATCTCGTTAGTCCGTAGCTCGCACAAGTTTCGACTTCTGAGGGTTGCCGTTCGTAGGGGTGCCATAGCTGGTTAACGGAAAAAATAGATTTTTTTAAAACAGATTCAATGAAATCTGCGCTACTGTTTTCATGAATTATTTATTTGAACATAGAATTCAATTAATGAAATGCATGACTGCTTACGTCAGGAACATAAATGAGTTTATAGTAATAATTTAAGCTAAGTTACAGTTTTCATGAAAGTATGGATTTGGAAAATGAATTTCCTTCGTAAAATTGACAAATACTTTTAATAATATATAATCATAAATCATGTTCCTCATGTATGAGATAGTTCAATTCATAAAGTAGTTTTATGGATTTTCATTAACGCTTTCATGATATTGATGAAGAAGAGTTTACTGTAACCATTAAAATGTTCGTTGGTAATGTATTATAAGTACCTTTTTAGTAGAATTTGGGGTTTAGGTCCCAAGCAAATCCATTGGATATATGTGATGATTGTCAGACCAAGGATCATTTATAGAGTAATTGTCTGGTGGCCGGTGGCCAGAAGCTTCACAGAAAACGGCTCAGGCGAAGCTCTCTGGCTCACAGAGACAGGCTTGTCTGGCTATCTGTAGTGCCTCAGTTCCACACCGTCAGCGGCCATGGAGATCCTTCTAGAACTACCTCCCCTCCACATTTTTCTGGAGAGAGGGGCTAGATGGACTGCATACAGACTTGTGCACATCGCCACTTGCACAAAGCAATTCAATGCAGGGTACACTAGACTGCCTTATACAGTACTTTTCTCGAGTAGAGAGGAGTGGATCCTTCGAGAGAGGGAAATATTGAAAGCAGATACTTGTTGGTTCACAGATGGATCAAAAATACCTTCAGGCTCTGGTGCAGGTGTTTTCAGTTGCAGACCCAGGACAGAGTTATCAACCTGCCTAGGGATCTATGCGACTGTATCCCAAACGGAAATATTTGCTTTTAAATTGTGTGCTTCTAAATTGTGTGTGGTAGAATTCAACCTCAAACACATGTCAATAAAATATTTTCAGAAAGTCAGGCGGCGTTGGAAGCTCTTGGCTCCTGCCGAGCAACGTCTAAATTGGTAGCAAATTGCCAATAACGACTCTCCTAAATAGGAAGACTTGATTAATTCTCTCTGGTCTGAACTCCTGGCACACTGGCTTGTAAGGCAACGAGGCTGCTGACTGTCTTGCAGAGGAGGGTGCTGCAAGTAGCTTCATCGGACCATAACCTGTCATTGGCATTGCTTTACGCTTTGCCAAACGAACATTGAACACCTGGATGGCAAGAAATTTTAAAGATTTCTGGCGAAATATTCCAGGATTGGCTCACTCCAAGTCGTTCATTTACCTTTCGAAGCTTGAAACCAAACAGTTGTTGAACTACGATGTCTTACAGGCCTCCTTATAGGTCACTCTCGTCTGAATCATCATATGCTGAGACTCGCACTGTTGGAAATATCGCCTCTGTTTGGAATATGATGGAAGAGCAGAGCATATAATTTGTGCCTGCCCTACCGTGGACCGAATCAGGTTTTCAGAGTTTGGTAGAACCACATTCATACCATCTGACCTGAAAGATCGCTCACCATACAAACTGACCGGCTTCGTCGAGTAGCTGGGTTCATTTGGTCGAGTTTGAATAGGTGTGAGCCACAATACATCTTTGCGGGTTGCGGTGGAGAGTCCTAAACTTTTCGGTTGAGTGTACTTTATGTTGATATGGATGTATACATGATTTGTGTATAATGATGTCCGTGTGAGATGGTTTATGAAAAATTGCAAAACACGACACATAATTTGTACAAACAGTATTATGACGCCCAAATATGCTATTGTGTAGCATCACGGTTTTGCAAATCTCACATTGAAGTATGTTTTTGGAATACACTATAATGGATTCTCATCAAGTATCGGTCAGTTATACCATATCCATCTACAGTAAGCAAAACTGAGGAAAAGTCACTTTTCTGTAGTAAGAAAAATTCACAGCAATATGTAACGCTTATTCTTGTGAATAATATCCAGGGAAAACATCCAATAAATATCGTTCGAGGGTTTCGTGATTTATAAAATACATAAATCAATATTTCGCCTCTATATATGCTTCGAGTCTTCGAATAATAAATTTATGGGAACCTCTTTATGCACATGAAGGAAAACATGTATATGTTAACGGCTAATAAATATTCGATACATGCATTAATATTTCATGCGAAGAAGCGGGCTTTGGAAAGAAAAAGGCTGAAACCGCTCTTTCTCGTTACGTCAAATTGTATTCATTTCCGACGAACCAATTTGTCTGGTAAATAAAATATTGTTCGTAAACAGAGAATATTGAATGTAAATATGAAACCAGACATGATTCTGACTCCGGAGATAAACACGGACGTTTCCGGAGGATGCTGCATCAAATTCTCGACTGGCAAATCAAATACTCAGAAAATAATGAAGTTATTTCGATTTGACTGTGAGAAAAGTCTCATATAGTGGATTTTGGGTTTTATTGTTCTTTCTTCCATTAGCAAAATCACATTAATTTATTGGGTCATTACCAATGTTTTAATTATTGAGGTTTTTTAACAAATGATTTTTTTTCGAAAATGCAATATGTTACGTTGCTCGAGTGACAAAGAAAATCAAGTATGATTCTACAGGCTATTTCTGATTGATAAAATAATAATAATTTTTATTTTTGAAGTCAACGGCATCGGCTACATTGGTCATTAGTCCATGTTCTGGGTAGGGAATTAAAGATCATAGAAGTAGTTTTGTGAATACAAAGACCAATTCCACATTTGCAATCCATCTTTTAGCAGAAGGACATGAGTTCAATCATGAATACGACGTGTTAAATTTAGAAGGGAAAAGTTTGAAACTCAATCTTCTAGAAGGTTTAGAAATCAATAGAATCAAGAATTCATGTATTTGACTAAATGACCAATTAGAATTAAATAACTTCCCGTTACTGAATATGTTTTCAAATGTGGAAACTGGTACATAAGCTCAGGTGATTCATTACAAACTCAGGTACGCATGAAATAATAAATGGCCAGGTATATCTCAGGTACTTGAAATGTAGGTACTTCAAATTGTAAAGTTATATATAGCATTGTTTATGTAGAATAAGCTAGTTAGTGAAGACACGCCTGAAGAAGCCATTGCATGACGAAACACGTATTGCGTTTTTGTAAAACTGTTTAATGAAAATCTCACAATGAAGTGCATTTTGAATACGTCAGTAGAAAGTCTTCACAAATATGTATAGTTCATGCATAGTTTTTTTCAGATACAAACTGGAAGGAGAAGTTTATCCGAAACAACTATTTTCAAAGATATAAACACTGAATAACACCGGAATCATTTTTTCTAAATTAGTGGTGTCAGTGAATCAAATATCGTACACAGGAATGCTATACAGCAAAATGTATGAAAAATTATTGATATACAATTTTACCAACAGAAAAAAATTTCAATCTTCAGGTGTACTTTGGAGTTCAGATTGGAAACACAGGTTTTCAACTACTCATCAGCACGTTTTTGGAATGAATTGAAAAGAGATAAATTGAAACTGATAAAATATCATGAATTTGTGTCACCTTAAGAGGCACAACTGGTAAAAAGATAGTAATCATTCAACTAATCATTTTGATATCAAATCAACAATCCTCATTATTTTTTATTCTCATATTGATAATTGTTTGAAAAGGCTAATAAAATGGAATGCTTCTCTATATATTTTCCAGTATATTCTTTGAATAGTTATGATTAAATTATTGAATCATTTAGTGCACTCAATTATTTAAAGACGAATTAAGTGGAAGTTGGATACTTTTTTCTTTAACATTCTTATATTAGCTTCACTTGTATGTTTGTTTGTAACCGACTCGATTTTGACTAACTTTAAACAGACAGATATGTTTTAAACTTTGTACACTTATCAGGAATCTGTGACGATACAATAATTTCATAAGTTTATCTCATTATCCTGATGAGGATAGCCAGGATTAAATAATTTCCGCACACAGTCCCTGTGTGAAAGCAAGTGAGACAACCACACTGTCTGTGCATGGGTATATATTTTATATTAAAACAAATGGGCTTGAAATAACAAGCCAAACTGAAAAGTGGAATTTTAAAAAGCAGGGGGTGCCAATCTGGCAAACGGCTCTTAACCAAGTATTTATAAGTACCTCAAACTTTTTCCCAACAAAACTATTTTTTTTTGCTAAAAGATATATTCTGATTTCAGACTCATTGAAAGTCATTAGTTTCATCAAGCCATAGGACTTTCGGAACTGGTGATAAGTGAATTATTAATTAGCACACAACGTTAACCAATAATTGAATTTATTAACAAGAAAACATAGCGGCAGACCAAATATAACACTGTAAAATAGTGGCGAGGTGACTACAGAAAGGTTTTTATTTCTCGGTAGAAAACTTCAGAATGAGAATAGTTCCCGGCCGAATCCCAGAACGGAATGAATTCATTGGTTGGAAAAATCTTCCAAATGACCTGAAAATAATCTCACCACTGACAATCGTCGGGGTATTAAATAGTCAAGAAGGGTTATCCGCTTGGCCTAACTTTCACTCGAGTTTTTAAATAAATATCCATCTGTTTTTAGCCAATCACCTTTAGTTTCTGGTGAAGACAGAATTCTGAAGGCGATATAAGATTACGAAAATAATACGTAAAAGTGAAAATAAAAGAATTAACATGAAAACCCAAACAGATGGACATTTTGGATGACTGATTGATAATAGAGTAGGAATGAAAAATTTCCTAACAAAAATTTGCAATACTGAATAAAAAATCAATACAGAAATAAATTGTTTTTGGACTAAGTAGTTGAAATTAAAAAACCTCACAGACTTATTATCGATGTTTACCACAATTTTAAATTAGTTTCGAATTATTTTTTAATTTTCAATTTCAGTGCATATTGTTGCTTATTTGATAATTTTTCTGATTCTCTTGCCAACTATGATGTTCGATAAAATCTGACTGTTCTAAATGATTCCATGTTGACAAATCTCTCAAAAGCTGTTATGCGAGCTGATGAATGAAGAGGTCTTACCTTTCAACGTGAGATTTTCAGCAATGTTATAATCATTCAAATTGAATGTATTGCTTTTTCTAGTGAGCAGTTACCAACAAATACCAGTACCAGAATACCAATAAAGAAGTAAAGGAGGTTTCTTTCAACATATCAGGAAAAAATATAGATTCAGATTTCTTTACTTGCTACATTACTCAAGATCATCTCCCGATGACGCCAACGTGGCCTGTAAAACGAGTCCGGAGAAGAGCGATACTGTGCTGATAGGTGTAAGAAGTATTTTATAGATTCATTTTTCGACAGCGGGTCAATCTTAACGATTAGTGGTTTTATAAATTTTTCCAAACCGATTATTGAACATTTTTATGAAGCGTTCCTTGCCAAAGAGTTGCTGTTATTTTTCATTTCTGTGTTGTTAATAATACGAACAGAGAAAAAAGTTGCTATATTTTGACGAAATTCGAGTGAAAAATAATTAAAGAAGTTCAGGAAGTTTGGCGTGGAGTTACAGAAAAAATATATTTCGAGTGAACGAACTTCACAAACTGAAAGAAAATCAGACAAATCCTTATTTTGACTAATTATATACGAACGCTCGACTTCCCAGAACATGTAATTACTTATAATTAGTATTGGAATTTCGGAAAGAAAATATTCTATCCAACTTCTCTGAAACTTCAGCATAAATTGTACCGCTGTTTTGCTGGCTTAAACGTGTACATCTATTTCGCTCCAGTTGGATTTAGGAGTATTCATCGAAATTCCGTAACTCTGAAACTTCCAGTGAAATTATTTCACAAGGTTTATGGTGGAGCTATATGGAATTTGTGTCATCAGAATATTTCTCGCTTCGTGGAGTAGCGACTCCGCATTGGCAATTATTTTCATATAAAAGTTTGCGGAAGTTGACTTTTGTAAATTGGTCGCAACATGAGAAAACAATGTGGGTGTTTTAACTAGAACCTTATGAGTTGGTGGAATGGTATTTCTTATTACTTTCATCGATTAATAGGTCTGCGTCGGCTCGATAATATACGGGGTCGGCTTAAAAAGTTAGCTGAATCTTCATTTTTTCAAAAATACATATCAGTTTCAATTCTGTTCCTCTCAAAGTAATCCCCCTCAAATATAATACCCCTTGTGCCAGCGTTTTTTCCAATCCTCAAAGCAGTTCGGATATACACTGTTTGGTATATCCTTGAGCTCTCTCAGCGATTCAGTTTATACAGTGTGACCCATTTTTAATGGAAACACTCCTCTGAAATTCGAAGTTGTGAACCGATTTCAATAATTATTTTTTGAAATGTCAAGTACTAAAAGGCCAACCTTGGGACAAAATTTGAAATGTTTATTAAAGTTTCAGGGCATACTACGACATTTTTTCTCAGTCGAAAATCGTGATTTTTTATTAGCGATTTTTTTTTGGAAAAATCACTTCGCCACTGGATTCCGATTGCCTCTAAACAGGTGTGAT
>WOGR01011277.1:0-10614 GCA_015342045.1 Leptinotarsa lineolata | reverse complement strand
ACTATTTACTGATAACATGCTACATAACATGATACATTGGGCCAATCATAAAATAAGTTCAATGCGCACACAGTACAAGGTGGATTCGAGTAACTTGAGAGATATTTATGTGATTGAGATGAGAGCTTTCTTTGGCCTTTTGATATATACCTCTGTATTCAACTCAAGCCATGAAAATATCAAAACTCTTTTTGCAACAGATGTAAGTGGGAGAGACATATTCAGGGCAGTAATGGGTGAAAAACGATTCTGCTCTGAGGTTTGACAATCCAGAGGATACGGATGAAAGGATAAAACAGGACCCATTAGCAGGGTCCTGTTTTATCCGGATCAAAATTATATGGTTTCCGTGAATAATCTACTATGATCTCATTTGTGGGAAAGAAGAACAAAGCAACTGTACTTATCTCCACGATGCATGATCGGATTTTCACTGATCCAGAGACGAACGAACCTAAAATAATCGTTTACTACAATGCCAATAAAGAAGGAGTTGTCGTTCGTATGGGGGCGACAGCTGATTAACGGAAAAACAGATTATGGTTTAGCTGAAATGCGACAGGTCAAGGTATGTTAGAAAGTGTTTCAAAACATCAATAGTATAGCTGCCAATAAAGCTAAAGCAATAAAAAAATTCCAACTACAAAGACAAGACATCAGAAGTGAAACAACAGCCAATGATTCAGTCAAGACATACGAGACCAAATAGTATAATTACTCTAGTCAAGAAGTGCTTTTTTTCGAACTTTTTTCAGCAGTCTCCGAAAATTATGGTTGAGGTGTCATTCGATTCGAAATAGTGTCTAGAAAGTTTTTGAAAACGAACGACTTTCGGAAATGAAAATTGCAAAAGTTATAAACATATAAACAATATAGTGAAAAATAAAAAATGGGTTTAGTTTTTTGGAAATATCTCAAAAAATAATTAAGATTTTTGAAATCAAAAAAAAAATTCGTAAAGAGGAAGAAATTTTCTATAAAAAAGTCTTGACTCCCGGAACTGTAGGGCCAATATTTATAATTTTCCCAGAGCCCTGAAAATGAGCTCGGAATCGGGTGTTTAGCCGCACGTAAGCCGTGCCTGTTTGGGCAATTTTTACAAAAAATAATTTTTTATCAAACGAAATATATAAATTAAGGAATGAAAAAGTTCGGGCATATACTCAAAAGATAAATGAACAATAATCTGTAAAAAAATTTCATTGCAATTATTACGCATTTGTTACTTGAAAACTTTTTTTTACCACTAATTATTAATATTAAGGAACCATTTTTTCAAAATCATTATTTATCTTGTTTTTTAATATTTGAAATTTTTTTTACATTTTTCATTGTTTATTAGATAAACATTTTGTTCCGGAAGTCGAGACCTTTTGATAGAAAATTTCTTCCTCTTTTCGAATATTTTTTTCGATTTTAAAAATCTCAATTAGCTTTTGAGATATTTTCAAAAAACTAAACCCATTTTTCATTTTCACTAAATTGTTTATAACTTTCGCAATTTTCATTTCCGAAAGTCGTCCGATTTCAAAAACTTTCTAGACGCTATCCCGAATCGAATGACACCTCAACCATAATTTTCGGAGACTACTGAAAAAAGCTGGAAAGACAAGCACTTCTTGACTGGACCTTATTGACCAACAGAGGAAATGATTGAATAAGAAGCGGAGTGACCATCCCTCTATAAAAATACAGCAGGAATCCCAGTCATCTTCAGCAATGGATTCAACATTATAGACAATGTGGTTCAACTCTCCAGCATTCACTGTATTGTGTAATGTGTATAGAGTAAAAAGATATTTACAATTCAGAAGGATTGTACTTCAAAAAGATGATAGAGCTGACCGATACTTGATGAAAATCCATTATAACGCCTTCAAAAAACCTCCTTCATCTGAGATTTACACTTGACAGTCTACGACTCGTGTTTCACTATACAATAACATCTTCAGGCGTCACAATATTGTGCGTCACAGTATTGTGACGCCTGAAAATGCTATTGTATAACGAAACACGTGTTGCGGTTTTGTAGACTGTCGAGTGAAAATCTCACATTGAAGTGTTTCTTTTCAATAAGATTGAACTTCAATCAATCTTAGTAGCGATACCTGTCATTAATATCGTAGGAGGTAAATTGTCCTCAGTTGATACAAATCTGTATATTTCTGTTGTTTATGTTTCACCGTCTATTCATTCAAACGATTGTGAAGAATTATTATATCCAAACACAGAAAATAGTTGAGACGTCTTATTGCAAATTAAGCCAATATCCGTAACAATAGCAATAGCTATTGGATTCTCGAATTTTTTTCGAAAACCGATATCGCGAGTCAATGCCACGCATCAGTTCTATTCCAGAAAAGACCAAATATATGTAAATAGGTAGAAATATATATACTCGAGCTGAAATCATGAGGCTTCTCTTCAATTTACTTGCATGTATGTCACTTTCCAATTTTTATTAGATCAGTTATTTCCAGATTGTTGTGTCTATCGTCGACATCAGCAACATATAGAACATGCACGGTGAAAATAACACTATTGACTTGGAGAAAAACGTGTCTAGATGAAATGATTTACCGGAAACGGTTATATTGACAATATGTTTTGGTGGAAATTCCATTGAATTGGTTATTTTTAGTTATTTTTACGATGTGTTGATTTATTGTTCAACATCAATTTCTGATAACTTTCATTCATTGTCAACATTCATAATAACTCAATAGATAATATGTGAAATAACTACTTTACTGACTAATAACACAACGGATACTGAATTATTTCATCTGTTATTTATTCTAGTATATTATTTTTTCGCCCAAACTGTTATTTCTATTGACAATGAACTCATATGATATTTCAATTCAGCGCATCATAGCATATTTCCAATTCCTTATTTTCCAATCTTGTTCTAACAAAGTATCATACTTACTTTGTTGGTTCGTGGTTTTCATCCTGAGTATACTGATAATTCGAAAACTCTCAAGTTTGCCACGCGCTGTTGACACTCTGCTTTTAATTTGCAATTTCCCTTTTCCGTCTGTTACAAAACCATCTTCCATTATCAGATAAGGAAATTATTGTTTAGTGTGACCATCTATGAAATTAAAATGAACAAATACGTTAAAGTTGATGTTTGAGATCCATGATCCATGATATGAGATCCACGTGACAGTGATGTTGTCAAACATGCCAAACCTGCCAAATCACCATCAACGTATAATTTCAGTTAGGTTAGATGATCACAACCAATATACAGTAGTGCCAAGAATGTGCAAATCGTAGATACATATATGACTCAAGCACAAATCAGCTTCACTGATTTTGGTGAGGGGTTCTATTTCATACAGTACTTTATATTTTTCGAAAATGAATATTATGATTTCTTATCGGAAAGATTACACCTTTCCTGAAGTCCCAATAACGCAAAGGGCCGCTAGTATTAATGACCAATGACCTCACCGTCATGTGAGTTTTGTTTAAGTTTTTCAGATTTATTAGTTCTTCTTCAGGAACTCCGAAGTTATAGCAATAAAATTCGTAAAAAACATATTCCAAACCTACGAATTAGTACCTATGAATTACTACCTAGTAATGAGTAGTATAAACTAAGCTGTAAAAACATTTGGACTTTTAGAAACCATTACTGATAGATGAAGAAAAAACACTTGTATAATTGTCAAACAATATGTAGAAAAGGTTAAAATTCCACAAACACAACGAACATATACAGGGTCTTTCACGACGAGCGTTCGTTAGAAATACATGGAGAAGGATTCAAAATAAATACTTGAAATTTTGTGGTAGTGGGTATTACAAAATGACCTTCTCAACCAAAACATTTTCAACTTCCGGTCTCTTTCCGTTATACCAAAAGTTGAGGGCAACTTTCTTAATTCAAATGGAACACCCTGTATTTTATTACATTTTCGAATTTCTCAGCACATTTCAGGCCCACTTTGTATAATAATACCAATACCCAAATTTGTTAGTTTTCGACATATATTAATTTTTTTGTGAAAAATTTGACAGTTACAGCACCACTCCGAAAAAATCATAACTCATAGACTGTAACAAATGAAAATGTGAAATTTCACAGAATCACACCTCAAGTATCGAGTCATGAACAGGTCCATCGAAATTTCGAAAATAATTTAATTCGTTGAAAGACGCAGAAAAGTCACTTAGAATTTCATGTTGGCCAATAAACCGGATTTTAATCAAAATTAAGTGGCGTCTCATTAAATATCACCTGGTTCAGAATCTGAAACCTCACGACTTACCTGCACAAGTGGAATTTTATGAATGGTTTCTTATCAAGATACAAGAGAACCTTAAGTTCATGAAGAACATGATATGGACAGATGAAGCCAAATTTGCCAAGAATGATATGTGCAACCGCCATAATAGTCATTTTTGGACAGCAGAAAATCCAAAGCTCGTTCGCCAGCGCAACTTCCAGGATTCATGGAGTTTCAATGTTTTTTGCGCTATAAAGGAAGACCGATTTTTATGTTTATATCTTTATGGAAAAGAATTTGAATAGCGATAGATATTCACATATAATCAGGAATGTGGTTGGTGAATCCATAAGGCATGTTTCTGAACAATACCGTTTCAAGTTCTGGTATCAGATGGATGGAGCCCCTGCACATAGTACTGATACCGTTGCTAGGTTGTTGAATGGAATGTTCGAAGATCAGTGACCTTGCTACAATGGGCCATTTAAATTTCCTCCTCGCTCTCCAGACCTCCAGGACTTCTTCATCTGGTACTATATCAAAGAAAATGTTTATGCGGATCCTGTGATATAGAAAACATGAAATCGGTTTCATGTTTTCTATATCACAGAGTTCTGAAAGCTTTCAATTATTTGATTGCTGACTTTATACGGAAAGCTACAAATAGTAGTATGCCTAAAAGAATATATTCTTGTTTAGAACAAAACGGCAATGTGTTTGAACATCTGTTGAAATGAACCACAATATTATTTGAATTCAATTGAAAGCTATTATTCAAATTCTTAAATTAAAGTAAAGTCTTACCTTAAAAAATATAAACAAAATGAAATTGCTGTATTCGATATCAATAAACAAAGATATAATTCATCTTTCTGACAGTATTTTATTTCAATCCATCCATTTTCATGTTGAGCTACCTTTTACAAACGACAGAGTAAATATTAGTTAATTTCTTTCCAAAGCTTTCTTGGTTTGGTACTGCTCCGAATGAATTACATTTCACATATTTCCCAAAATCGGATATATCTTGCCGGGGGTGTATCTTAGGTATAGGACATTCTTCATGAATTTGATATTTTTTTTTCGTAGTATCCAAAAATAATATAATAGTGTATGGTTTCCATTTGAAAAAATCGTGTTTCATCAGTTTTCTTGATGTTATGTTTTAGGTGGAAATTTCGACCATCCTGTGAATTATTTTCGAAAATTCAATGGACCTGTTCATGACTTAATGCTTAAGGTGTGATTCTGTGATATTTCACATTCTTAACTGTTACTGTCTATGAGTTATGATTTTTTCAGAGTGCTGCTGTAACTGTCAAATTTTTCAGAAAAAAATCAGTATCTCGAAAACTAACAAATTTGGGTCCACAAAAGTGGGCCTAAAATGTGCTGAGAAATTCAAAAATGTAATAATATAAAGTATGTTCTATTCGAAATAAGAAAGTTGCCTCAACTTTCGGTATAACGGAAAGAGACCAGAAGTTGAGAATATTTTAGTTGAGAAGGCCATTTCGCAAAACCCACTGCCACAAAATTTCAAGTTTTTATTGTGAATCTTTCTCCATATATTCCTAACGAACGCTCGTCGTGAAAGACCCTGTATATTACTTGTGATTTTCCTTATTAACGAAGTACTTTTTGAATATATTCGTTGGATACCCTGCAGTAAACTCAATGAATCAGTTGAGCTGATTGTTTTGTTGTGGTGGTCAAATACGTCCAAAGTCCAAGCGTCCGTGTAGATATGAATAAAGTCGTCATATTCACTCACAGATGAGTAAAAGTAACTGAGCAGCAAATTGGGAAGATAGATTTAAATGTTTTCTTAATTGATGTAACCTTTCTGTAAAATGGGCTCCTCCTCATTATGTGTAATTTCAGTGAAGCTAGATGACAAATGTTCAAAGTAGTGGATATGTAAACGTGATTCTTTAGAATGGCTCGTTTGTCATCCGAAAAACGCCATTAGATTTTTTGTGGGAATTCGTGAAATCTACATAACAGCAGTCCATTTCAGAACTTATGATTGAATTAGGAAGTGCTCACAATGAAAGTACTCTGGAAACGTTTCCAATTTTTAGAAATGAATTTGTTACCAAATGTTTTGGAAATAAATATAGGCTATTCATCGTTCGTTTTCAGAATCTCAAAACGAATAGAAAACTGCTGATTTTTGATTAGTGCATTAGTGTCGAGAGAACTAGAAAGTCACCCTAACGAGCTGTCACAACACTCCCTTTCTGTTTGAAATAAAGTTTATAGTGCCTTCTGAGCGGCGACTAACATCACTACTCGTTTTTTGGTCAAAAAATACTGAAAATCATAGTTTTCCATATAAATTTTTTTCTTCGTTGATATCTTCCACGATCAAAAAATCAAGGCCCGTGCAAGGAATCGCACAAGTTTGGACTTTTGAAAGTTTTCGTTCGTAGGGGGGCGACAGCTAGTTAACAAAAAAAAACAGATTTCAGCAGACCGACTTTCACATTTGCACTGAATTTTTAATTCGTACCTATATTTTTCTCATTAATACAATAACATAGTTTATGGTATGATTTTCACTATGGAAGGGTTTTACGAAAACCGCGACACGTGTTTCGGCTATACAATAGCTTTCTCAAGCATTAATACTGAGTTACTTCTGAATTACAATTATTTTATACTCTAAACTCTCACCTATTTTCTACTCAAATCTGCCTGGAACAATCTACTTGAAAAACATCGACTTGTAAATTAACAGATTTAATAATCGCGAATTATTCAGTTTAGTTTGGTCGTTCACGAGAGATTGAGAGTTTTTGAATTTGTTCATTTTCATACTCTCAAACAGGTTGAGTTTTAAACCTTTCTTTTTGAAATGAAGGGGCTTGAATTCATGATTGAACTCATGTCCCTCTGTGATGAATTGAGTGGCAGATGTGGAGTTCATTTTTTCATTCTGGAAACTATTTTTGTGTTTCTTTGTGCGGGTTTTGAACGTTCTTCCAGTTTGACCTATATAAGACATCGGACATGACCCGCATGATAATTTATACACTCTCAATTTTTAAACTGAACTTTCATCTTTGTTATTCCTAATATGCGTGCGTAAGTTTTTGTTGGTCTTGAAAACAATATTTACAGCTTTGTTGTGCAGAAAATTTGAAATATTCGTAGTGAGTTGGCCTTAATAGGTTAAGGTTCCATAACTTTCATCCTCCTCTCTTCGAATTGAGTAAACTTCCTTCAAAGCTTGGCTGTATAATTTTTTGATAATAGAGAATATATTAGACTGCTATCGTTATCATTGTTGACGGCTATTTGTTTCATTATGTCCAGTTCTTTATTGAAATTCACATCTGACAAAGGAATTTTTATCAATCTGTGGATCATACTGTTGACTGCTGCTACTTTGTGCTGATATGGGAGGGTGGACGAATTATGAATGATGATATCAAGTATCGCCCAGTTCTATTCAACTATATTTTTTCAGTAGTGTCCATCAAATTTGATTCATTACGTCCAGCTGAATGATTTTCGTCAAAAACAGCACTCCATCAATTGTTTCTTTCGCATTCTTTCATCACCATAATGGAGTAGCACAAAGAATTATTAATGGAAAGACGCTCATAATGTTATCTGTAATAAATCATTACTGGAAAGGATCCCCAGTCCCTCGAGCATAAATTCAAATATCTCGATCCGCCAATAAAAAAATCAACATCTCTCCTCGACGCTTACAAGAAAAATTGATACATAAGAACCTAAAATATTCAACCATTCAGATTTTCCGCTCCAAAGTGGCTGAATGGCGTTCTGGTGTGAGTAAACTGGTGTGAAGATATCGGTCGCATCACTTTCAGCTCCGTGGTAGACATCTGGGGGTGGAGTGTGCATTACTCATGCCTTTCTGGAGATGACAGCCAACCCTGACGCGATATCAGCCGTTCTTAATGCTTTCTAGATATTTATTACCCCTATTGAGGACGCAGAATGGGAATTAATTTATCGGGTGTTACCGGCTGGGCACGTCAATTGTAATATTTCATGAGGTGGTTGCGCCGAGTGTTGATGAGTTTATTTTTATCAATATTCAGATATACACAAATTCCCCAATTTAACTATACTCGATATGAGGAGAAACATATGGGAACTGATAAGATGAATTATTGGTAATGTAGAGAGCCAAAAAGCTTTTTTTCCAGAGATCAAATAACTTTGAGAATATATCTAATGTATTAAATTTTCGTGTCACAGTTTCAGTTGCCATACTTCTCGTGAACAGCTTAGGCGATTTTCATGAAATTTTATATGTACTACATAGGCTGAAAAGATGGCACGAGTCTTATCGCATTCACCGCGCTTTTCAGTTAATACTAACCTTTGAAATAAAGCTGTTGAAATTTTATGATCAAACGTTGATTTGCTGACGTAAAGTCACCTATGATGCAAATGAGGCAGTAATACCAGAAAATATAAAAGATCGAAATGATCGAAAATGGAATTGACTTCATATTGCATGGGCATTTGACCATGAGAAAGCTTTGTTTGAAGTGGGTGCCCCGCAAGCTCACTGTTGACCAAAATACAGTCTCTTGATGATTCTGAGCATTGTTTGGCCATGTTTGAACATAGCACACCGGAATTTTTGTGTCGATTGTTACGGTTTTAAAATCACGACCTTGATTTTCAGTAAACCCCCAGTAGATTTCATAATAAAGAAAGGTTACGTCTAAGAAATTTCATATAGTATATGGTTTGAATACAGAATAAAAAAATATTTCATTTCGTAATATGATTTATTATGACCCTGTATATGCCAGAAAGTGAAACAAGTCTTTCTATCTTTGCTGGAATCAGCACATCTACAAAGTTCATTTGCAAGATATCGTTTTTTCAAATAATTCATCTGTCTTTTATGACAGTTCATGAAAAAGTAGCGAATACGGTAACCTCACGGATTTTTATGAAATTTTGACAGATGGTTGAAAAGTCCCTAAAAATTATATAAAACCTGAAATTTTTCTGCGGAAATGCCTGGAAAACTTTCAACGGTGGTCGATGGAAATACACAAGCACGAGCAATTTATTTGCACTATTTCACGGCTTTTTGACCTGCCACATAAAATAGTAATTTGGAGCCATACAAAAAGTGATTTGCTCACAATTATACAAAAAATAATTATCGTTAATTTTAGTGATAGAAAATTCATCAATCTGAAACCTACGAAAGCGTCAAATGTCAAATATGCATTCTGAGTAAATATGAAATACTTTTTGCGAATAGTTTCTAGAAATATTCGCGCTCCTAGAATTGATAATATTTGATTTTCAAAAAAAGATCTATCCTTAACATGTAACCTGACCTTCGGATTCTAAAACGAACGTATTGTCGAATATGTCTTTTGTAAAAAACCATTAATGTTCAACATCTAACCTGACCTACTGAATTGAATACCTCATGTATTTCAGAATATAAAATATTTGAAAAAACTATCTATCCTCAACATCTGACCTGACCTCCGAATTCTAAAACGAGCGTATTCTCAAATATTTATTTTTCAAAAAAATATCTATTCCCAACTCCTAACCTGACCTTCGAATTCTAAAACAAACGAATTTTCAAATATTTAATTTAAAAAATATAAACTATCCTCAACACCTAACCTGACCTCCGAATTCTAAAACGCAAGGATTTTCAAAAATTAAATTTTCGAAAAACGATCTATCCTCAACACCTAATCTGATCCCCGAATTCTGAAACGAACCTTTTTTCAAATAAATAATTTTAAAAAAACTATCTATCATCATCATCTAACCTGACGTACTGAATTATTTCTGAAAATTAAATATAGAATTTTTAAAAAACAATCTCTCCTCAACGTCTGACCTGACCTCCGAATTCTAAAAAGAACTTATTTTCGAATAGTTAATAAAAAAAAACATCTATTCTCAACATCTAACCTGATCTCCAAATTCTAAAACGAACGTATTTTCGAATATTTACCTTTGAAAAATATGTTAGAGATGGAAATATTTGAAAAAATTGATGAATATATACAGAACAACGTTATATCAAAACTGAGGTCCCAATATGAAAAAAATAGCAATAAATTGGTGAATAAATGGTTATAAAAATAGAAAATTCATCTGAAATCATCTGATAAATTCACCTAATCACTTGGCAACACTGCGCGAGTGGTAAAGTTTGACAACTTTGACATTTGTTCATGTACCATTGGGTTTATATTAAAAATACTTGCTTTTTACAAATTATTCAATGTTTTTTGCAAAAAACAGCAGTGAATAGGTGAATGAAGGTTCAGTTGGTGTGTTGGCTACAAAAAAGTCAGTTTATAGTGTTGTACAGATTGCTAGAGTGACATTTCCC
>WOGR01011276.1:0-10614 GCA_015342045.1 Leptinotarsa lineolata | reverse complement strand
CACCACAAATAGCCAGACAAGTCCGTCTCTGTATGCCAGAGAGCTTCGCCTGAGCCGTTTTCTGTAAAGCTTTCGGCCACCAGGCAATTGCTCCATAAGTGATCATTTGTCTAACAATCATCACATATATCCAATAGATTTATTTGGGGCCTAAACCCCAAGTTTTACCACAAATTCTTCGACATGTCCATAGGGACAGTTTGGATTTGTGTAAAACTTTCCAAGTGAGCGTTCCAGATGAATTTTTTATCAAAGACAATGCCAAGATATTTCACCTCCGTTCCAAATAGAATGACCTCACCATTGAGGGAAAGTAGCGTTGAATCGTCCAATTTTCTCCTCCTGGTGAAGGGGATCATCACAGTTTTGCTGGGGTTGACAGACATCTGTTCCCTCCAGCACCAACTGTGAACCACGTCCATAGTACTTTTGAGGGGGACATCAAGCAAACTATTCAACAGTATCGGCCACAGAAGGGGAGATAGTACCCTACCTTAAGGACAGCCCCTGGTGACCCTGAACCTGATGGCCTCCTCTTAAAGTTGTAGTTGCAGTTCTGTTTACCAGCAGGGCATAGATCCATCCAATTATGGTCGATTCTATGCCTTTTCCAGCCAGGGCTGATCTTTTAGATTTAGGTAGTGCATTGTCAAATGCTCCTTCTGTGTCGAGAAATGCAGCAACTGCAATCTCTTTGTTGTCAAGGAAATTTTCTCTACAAAGTTAGTTAATGCTAAATCTGTCGATTTGCCGGTTTGATATGCACGCTGGTGGTTATTTAGGGAGGCTGCATATAAAGCAATCTTCCTGATGTGTCCGTCCAGTATCCTCTCAAGTCCTTTCAACAGGAAGGATGTAAGGCTGATTGGTCGTACCGATTTGGAGCGTGAGTATTTTCGACCCACTTCAGTTATATATACCATCCTTGCTGCCAACTAACTGGGTGGTATGTAGTTCCACGCCAGATTAGCTCTATACAGTTTTATGAGAATGGGCAAAATTATTTCCAGTCCGTTTTGCAGAAGAGCTGGAAACGTACCATCTTCTCCAGTAGATTATAAGAGCTGGAACGACTTGATAGCCCATTCAACTGCCGGTGCTGTAATGGCCTTCTTGAAGACCTCCAAATCGCTCTTTCTGAGCGATTTGCGCCCTCAAAAGGTGGACCTCAAAAGGTGGAGGTCTGTTGTTATCAAGAGTCTGACATCCAGGAAAGTGATTTTTTATCAAAAGCGCTAACGTTTCTTGTCTAGAGGTCGTAAATGTTTCATCAGGTAGTTTCAGCGACCCAATTACAGCAGTCGGCTCTCTAGAGAGAATCTCGTAAATTCTTGTGCTGGGAGGTACATCAGAGATACTCTCACAGAACTTTCTCCAAGACTCCCGTTTTGTCTTTTTAATTCCCTTGTTATATGTCATCAGAGTTGTCTTATGAGGCTTCCAGTTACCAAACTCTTTAGCTCGATTGAATAGTCTTCAAACTTCTTTCATTTTTTATTCAAGGCTATCGTTCCACCAAGAATAGTTACGGTTATCTCTTTCAATTCGCAGTTGACAGTTCTCATGGTAGGATGAGATCACTGCTTCGCGAAATTGTTCCGCTACCGTATCCATATCATCACGACTGTGAATAGTAATGAATCTGTCCTCATAGTGCGATTGAAGGGAATTTCTATAACCGCTTCAATCAGTAAGCGTTGCGTCACGATATTCCACTACTGGTCTTAGACCTGTTTCATGATGGATTTCATGATGGAAGAGTATATATCCATGGTCTGAACAAGAAGGTTGAATCCAATACCTCTTGCCTATTGCTAGTGACAAAAATTTTTTCCGGGCCCTCGTTAATTACAGACAGCCTTTCCATTACTATATAATCAAAAAATGTCTCACCTCTATGGTTTATATTCGTGCTGCCACACGCTGTATCATGTGAATTGGCATTACATCCCATTACTATTTGAAGTTTTTTCCTTTTGCTGTAGTCGATAAGTCGTCTAACAGCTAGAGGAGGTATTGTATCCGAATCTCCCGGATAGTAGGCAGAGCAGGCGATAATATTCGTCCTACCCTTTCTGCCCTGTAGGGAAATTTGGATGGCTACCATGTCTCGGGTGCAGAAGCCTGTAAGCAAAAAATATTAAATATCCTTCCTGATGACCAGACATGCTCTGGGTTTCACCCCGGGGCACGCTATTACCTCACCAGGAATATTCCTCAGTCCGGTTACTAGGCCTGTATTTCCTGTCTATGGTTCTTGTAGGAAAGCAAGGTCGATTGATTCGTCCTTGAAGTGTTTTCCAAGGACGTATGAAGCGACCTTGGCATGTTGTAAGTTAGCCAGCAAACACTTAAATTTAACGAGTGTTGCCGTTGATGGAGGATCCTTAAGGACACCTCCACTCACCTCTTTCAGGATCGAGGGTTGAGAGTAGGCTCAGATGTGGAGGTGAGGACATATGCCATCTCTGAGTTGCCTGCTGGTTTTTTGGATCCCTTTGAAGAGAAGATTTTCGTCTTCGCTTTCGAAGATCCAAATCCAGCCTTTTTCCCTGATTTTCTCGACGAAACGATAGCCGTCTTCGTCTCCTGAGAACCAAATAGTTTTCCAGTCTTGGGATGGGTATGAGCCGCTGGTTTACGTATTCTGTCGTTAAAACGATGACGTCATATCAACTATGATTTGAAACGTATTCATGGTGATTCAAATCTAGCGTGAGGTTGATTTTGAAACGGAATTTGACGTTACGTTACGTCAGTTGTCAGTTTCTTCTTTATTTTGATAGTTATACTTTATAAAGTGCTGAAAATTTTCTACCAAATACATTGTAAAGATGTAAAAAATAACGCCGGAAAATTATTAATTAAACAAATCCGATTCTAATTGAGGTTAGAGAAAATTGAGAAGTTCGTTTTTATTATTGAATTTGACATCTGACACAAATTAAATCATTCCATTCTGGCGAATCTTATTATTGATGACGTGACTACGAATCGTTTTTGAATACATGTTCGAATATGATTAAACGCCAGAAAACACCTCAAGTATTTAGAACAATGAATATTTTGCACCCCACGCTTTTTTACAACAAAATTAATTTTTTCGAATTATTTTTTATGTTTTAGTTTGTGTTGCTATTAAAGCGTGTTTTTTCAGTTTTTTTAACATTTATTTTTCATTTTCCACTTTTTAGTTTGGCTTGCATTTTCAAGCTCATTTGTTTTATGAAATAAAATATAAACGCATGCGCATACAGTGTAGTTGTCAAACTTGCTCTCACACAGAGAATGTGTGAGGAAATAATTTAATCTGGGCGAACCTGATCAGGATATTGAGATAAAGTTATGAAATTATTTTACTGTCAGCGATTCTTGATAAGTGTACAAAGTTTTTTATCCTTAGTAAAATATTAGCTCAATAAAACCAAAAACATATCGTTTTGTAAGTTCACAGACCCAATACGAAGGAAGTGATAACTTGTTAAAGGTTCATTCTTATTTTTCATTCGCCAAAATACTTTCAATCAGTGTTGCCACTAGCTGATGAAGAAATTATTGTGCAGCGCTGCCAAAATTATAGATTTCTCTTGAAAATTATGTTACAATTTTCTTTATTTTGTTGTTTTGGAACAAACCGTCGTACTCATCTCAATTTATATATAACAACAGATAACAAAAAAATAACACAAAAACTTAAATTTGGTTTCAAAATGAATATCAACATTTCCATCTTTATCGTGTTTATACTAAGTTATTGAACTTATCATGTCCTCTGTACCATTAAAATTGTAGCACTCGCCGTTTACGCTCTGAGAGGCCAATAATAGTGAATTTACAGTATCATTATACATTCGATTTCTCATATGTTTTTATTAAATTCACTTTCGAAAATATCCTTTCGCAGGCGGCATTCGAATAGGGAATTACTAGTAAATCCAATACAAATTTTCCCAGTTCTTTAAACATGAACATTTGGAAAATTTTATACCAGTATTTGTCAATAACTGTTTCATTATTGACCTCTTCATTTAATTCCGACTAGCAATACAGTCGTCACTGATTATTATCGATGTCTTGTATAAGTTCGAAGTTATCTGGGTCTACAATTCTAGGTATAAAGTTCATTAACGGAAAAACTGACGTCGGTTTTGGCGTTGAATCTTTTTCGAATACTAACATTTTTGACAAAATATCATCAAAATCGAACCTTTTTCTTATTTCATTTGTGGCGACACCAAATGTAAAAATCTTCTTGCTCTTTCTGATTCAATTTATTGATTTTTTTCAATATGCGAACACCAAGATTATACTTATTTTAAGTAAATAAACTGACTATCACTGCAAGGATCTATTTGAGATAATTCAATTTTTTGAATATATGATGGTCTTAAACAACTTGATAAAATGTCCTTATAAGTGCTGCAAACTTGCTTGCTTGTTCTTTAACGTGGAGTCCAGCAATACATGTGTGGTCACTCTTAACATCACTTACGAGTCGAAATAGCGTTGTCTGGTGCTGTCTGGTGTTGAATCATATATGCGCTGTATTTGGGCTCTGGTTTTCAACTAGTTGCTTTGCAGTGAGAAACAGAGGAACCTTATCGACGGACAATGTCGAAGCTTGGCTTCGCAAATGATCGTCTTTGGGAGTCCCATTTATCTTTGATATCCGAAGATCGAGTTCCGTGTCGATCCCATAAATCGCGATTCCGTAAGGGGAGATGTCATTGCCCCCATTTAAAAAAGAGACATTTCAGATTTTGAAGTTTCAGAGTTGTATTCGTGAAATCATATGGAATAAAATAATAGAAAACAGCAAGAATTCAGGGAAACACTTGAATTAACATTCGGAAAAATTATACTTTATTGAATACTCACGAATTTTCGCGATTTTTTCTGGGATGATACTATATGATGGTAGGAATTCAGAACAATTTTTTTTAGTCAGACTCGATTAGTTTTCCAGATATAGCCTGTCAAATTATCAAAACAACTGTGTATGAAATGCATTGACTTCTTTGACATTTGAAAAATGTCTTGAAAAAATTTCCGTAATTTTTTCTATGATGATTCTACATGATCACAAACCACCTACTTCATAAGTGGTTTGTGTACATGATGGTAGAAATTCAGAATGATTATTTTTTTCGGACTGAAATATAAGCTGTCAAAGTATCTATGGTGTCATTTCTTATTATCTCACAAATGACATTTGAAATATTATAATTTAAGAAGAGAACAGCTAACCAAAAAAAACAACGGCAACAAATGCAATGACATATAACATTCCATCCAACCTGACCTTCGAATTCTAAAACGGACGTATTTTCGAATATTTAATTTCAAAAAAACTATCTATCCTCAACATATAACCTGATCTACGAATTCTGAAAAACGTACCTATTTTCGAATATTTCATTAAAAATAATCTTTTCCCAACATTTAACCTGACATCCGAATTCAAAAACGAACGTAGTTTCGACTATTTAACTTTGAAAAAACCATCTTTTCTCAACATCTAACCTGACTTCCGAATTCTAAAAGGAACGTATTTTCGAATATTCAATTTTGTAAAATGTATCTTTTCTCAACATTTAAACTGACCTCCGAATTCTAAAAGGAACGTATTTTAGAATATTTAATTTAAAAAAATCTTTCCTTAACATCTAACCTGACCTCCGAATTCAAAAACGAACGTATTGTCGAATATTTAACTTTGAAAAAACTATATTTTCTCAACATCTAACCTGACCTACTAAATTGAAAACCTCATGTATTTTGGAAAATTAAATATAGAATTTTTAAAAAACTATCTATCCTCAACATATAACTTGATCCACGAATTCTAAAAGTAACGTATTTTCGAATATTTAATTTTTTAAAAACTATCTTTCCTCAACATCTAACCTGACCTCCGAATTCTAAAAAAACGTTTATTCGAATATTTAATAAAAAAAAATCTTTCCTCGGCATGCAACATGATTTCCGAATTCAAAAAGGAACGTATTTTTGAATATTTAACTTTGAAAAAACTATCTTTTCTCAACATCTAACCTGACCTGCTAAATTGAAAATCTCATGTATTTAAGGTGCGATGATATTGAAAAAGATGTTTTAAACAAAAAGTTTGTGAATTGCAATCATTTATTGCTTAAAAAAAGGTAAAATATGACATCATACAAACTAATTAAGTCTGGCTAAAAATAAAAAGTGTTCTGAAATCCTACCATCATGTAGTATCATCTCAGAAAAAATGCAAAAATCCGTGAGTATCCCATAAAGTACAATTCGATTAAAAAAGCGTACAAATTTGTTGCGCTTGACTTACCTGTCGCAAGACTTATACAGACTCATATCATTTCTACATATAGAACATTTCACACTGTTTGGAATTAATGTTCACCCTTGCATAAACGCTGTATCCAACATGTCTGTATCCTCACACGGTCCACGAACATACATCAAGTTAATATTCGGCATTTTCAATGGAAAATCCCATTAACTGTTTGGTGAAATTTCAAATCTCAAATAACAGTTATTGACAGATAAACATACGCAACTAGGCACCAACAATTCCACAAATGCGCACATCAATAATTTTCAATATTTTATATTGAATAAATGTTTTTCAATATTCAATGGAAGTTGAAAAATTCAAAACGTTATAAGTTTCTAAGTGATTATTAAAAAACATAATTTTTGGTGGGTAGAGAATTTTCTAATCCCAATAGTGAAACTTTATGCAATTTACAAAAAGTGATTTGTGTTATATATCTAAGCACCTGACAAATTATGGAATTTCAAGAATCTTGACAATAAGTGAATGAAAAGAGATAGAAAAAGGTGCCATGATATAGAAAAAGATGTGGTAAATAAAAAATATGTAAATTGCAATCGTTCATTGCTTAAAAAAAGGTAAAATATGAAATCATACATACTTTGACAGGCTATATCTCGAAAACTAATAAAATAATAATAAAAGAAATTTTGAAAAATCTTCTGGATAACAGATTTAAAATATTAAATTCATGTAGGACCCTTTTTTTTCTTCTGCGGGCAACACTGACCAACATTTGCCTTCATTTCTCAACTGATTGACAGAGTTAAAAGTGTTTTATGGCTTACACCGTTGTTGTAGTTGTTCTGTGATAGCCAACCAATCCTCGTCATTGTAGTGGCCTCCTCAATTTTTAAACCAGTTAAATCACTCCACCTCCACTAAATGGTAATAAATAAAATGTTTCTAACCTGCCACCTGTTCTTTTAACTGACGTTAGTGACGTTTCTTCACTATTAGATAGTAATGGGGCTATGATAGAAGGAATTATTTCAATATTGATGTGATAAACACTGTATTTGGTAAATAAAAAAATACGGAGAAAAATTATTCAAGTCCATTTTGTTGAAATTTTGTAAGTTTTACCTTTTAGTTGAGTATATTATTACGGATAACCTCAATTTGATAACTGTTTTTTCAGATAACCATGAAATTTTCGATTATTATTACATTTTTGCTAGCATGTTACATGAAGGTGACTTACACAGATGCTTTAGCTGTGATGTCGGTAGATTTGGGTTCAGAATGGATGAAAGTTGGCATAGTATCACCTGGCGTTCCAATGGAAATAGCCTTAAATAAGGAATCGAAACGAAAAACTCCAGCAGTGATCAGTTTCAGAGATAATACAAGACTATTTGGTGAAGATGCTCAAACTGTTGGTATACGTTTCCCAAAACTAGCTTTCAGTTACTTGTTAGACTTGCTCGGGAAAAATGTGAACCATCCACTGGTAAAACTTTATCAAGAAAGATTTCCATACTATGACATCCAAGAAGATTCAGAAAGAGGTACAATACAGTTCAAACTTGATGAAGATACGTTTTATAGTCCAGAGGAACTTATAGCTCAATTACTTGTGAAAGCAAAGGAATTTGCTGAAAGTAGTGCTCACCAGCCAATCAAAGAATGTGTTTTAACAGTACCAGGATTTTTCAATCAAGTTGAAAGGAAAGCTCTACTTCAAGCTGCTGAACTTGCTGGATTGAAAGTGTTGCAATTAATAAATGATTACACTGCAGTTGCATTGAATTATGGAATATTCCGATCCAAAACATTTAACGAAACTTCTCAGTATGTAATATTTTACGATATGGGTGCCTCATCAACTACTGCAACACTTATTAGCTATCAGACAATTAAAACTAAAGAAAAAGGCTACGTTGAAACTCATCCTCAAGCTTTAGTTTTGGGTGTTGGATTTGATAGAACTTTGGGGGGCCTAGAAATGCAAATTCGCCTGAGAGATTTTCTAGCAACTAAATTCAACGAGATGAAAAAAACTAAGAATGATATCTTTAAAAATCCTCGAGCTATGGCCAAATTGTTTAAAGAAGCTGGTAGGGTGAAAAACGTATTATCAGCAAATGCAGAGCATTATGCACAAGTGGAAGGTCTTCTGGATGAACAAGATTTCAAACTTCTGGTTAAAAGAGAAGAAATGGAAAATTTATTCCTTGACCTATTTGAGCGAGTTGGTAAACCAGTAGAACAAGCATTGAAAACTGCTCACTTGACTATGGATGTTGTCAGTCAAGTTGTTCTTGTAGGTGCTGGTACAAGAGTACCTAAAGTTCAGGAGTATTTACAAAAAGCTGTTGGCATTGAACTTGCAAAAAATTTGAATACTGATGAAGCAGCAGCAATGGGAGCAGTATATAAAGCAGCTGATTTGAGTACAGGTTTCAAAGTATCCAAATTTATTACAAAAGATGCTGTTATTTATCCCATACAAGTTTTATTTGAACGTGAAACAGAGAATGGTCTGAAGCATGTTAAAAGAACACTTTTTGGTCTAATGAACCCATATCCCCAAAAGAAAATAATTACATTTAATAAACATACCACAGATTTTACTTTCAACGTGAATTATGCTGATTTAGATTACTTACCAGAACAGGAGGCAGTTTATATCGGTTCAACAAATTTGTCAGAATACAAATTGACTGGAGTGGCTGAAGCTCTAAAAAAAAACTCTGGTGAGAATACTGAAACTAAAGGAATTAAAGTTCATTTTTCAATGGATGATTCTGGTGTGTTAAACTTGATCAATGTTGATTTAGTTGTGGAAAAAACAATTTCACCGTCTGAGCAGGAAGAAGGAACCTTATCAAAGTTGGGTGAGTTCATATATTGAATAGTTGAGATTTCTTGTTATTTAATTATTTTCATGGTTCAGAATATTCATAGGGTTGACTTGAAGTGTTTTTGAGGGGTAGTTGAAATAGCAAAAACTACTACCTAGTTTTTAATTCAAATCACTAAATTTGAACAGTCCTTCAAAATTCCACCCACAGATATTGAAGAAAAATCTGTTTTTCCATTGACTAGCTATACCTCTTCAGGAATGATAACCCTCATAAATTGAAACTTGTGCGAGCTGAAGATAAACCAAGCCTTACCTTTTAACGTGCGTCAGACTATCAAACCACCATTCCACATACCAGTCGATTGAATGAGTAGAAGGAACCACTCATGCTAACCTACTGTCTCTCGACAAAATGTGTAAATACTGATGTATTTAATTTTCTTCTTTCTTTGTTTAGAAGTTTCCCTATTTCTATGTGATGATGAGGAAATGGAAAACTTAAAGGTTTTTTTCCTCAAAAACTCATCACTCCTAAAAATAACTTCCTTTACAAGCCTACGGAGATTCAAAAGACAGATTATAGTCCGATGAAACCGATTGCAGCGCTCTCCCTTGTAAGAGAGTCAGCAGCTTCATAAAATTCCAGGCCAGTGCAGCCAGGAATCCATGACAGAGATTATTTTTTAGTCTTCCTATTGAGATTGAGGAGAGTTATTTTGGTAGTTCACTAATAAGCTAAACGGTGGGTGAGATAATTTCTCCAAACACATATCAATAGCATATATTTCTGCTTGCTCATACATTCGATCTGTACTAGAACCTGAAGGTATTTTTATCCAACAGTGAACCAATGGTTATCTGCTCTTAATATTTCCATAGATCTAATCTGCTCTTGTTGGGATTAGGATTGTAAAAGGCAGTTTGTAGCTGATAGTTGGAGGCAATAAGTCAGAGTAATTCCCAGAATACTGGGACTTTCAGTGTCAGCCACACTCTGCATAAGCCTGTTTTATTCAATTGGCAATATGCACAATTCTCCATGCTGTCCATCTAGCCTCCCTCTCCAGAAAAATGTAGAGAGGTGATAGGGATAGAAGGATTTGCATGGCCGCTCACTGTGTGGTGCTAATGACACCAGAAATAACCAGGCAAGCCTGTCTTTGTACACCGAGAGCTTCACCTAAGCCATTTACTGTAAAGCTTTCGGTCACCAAGGCAACTGCTCCATACATGATAGATAATTGGTCTGAAAATCATCACACATTGTTGTGGAATTGGCGCGGTGATAGTGCGCTCGACTCACGACCAGATATTTTTCTCAAGAGAATTTATCTGATTGAAGCTGGGATGATTCTGCAACCGTGTTAGAAATCATATGTTAACAGGTAAGACCTCGTTAGTCCTTAGCTCACACAAGTTTCTCAACTTCTGAGAGTTGTCGTTCGTATGGGGGCGACAGCTGATTAAC
>WOGR01011274.1:0-10615 GCA_015342045.1 Leptinotarsa lineolata | reverse complement strand
AGTGGTGAGTGGTGAGTGATGTGTGATGAGTGGTGAGTGATGAGTGATGAATCATTACTCATTACTCATTACGCATCACTCATTATACATGACACATTACTCACGACTCATTACTCACGACTCATTATTCACGGCTCATTACTCACGACTCATTAATCACAATTCATTACTCACGACTCATTACGCACGACTCATTACTCATGACTCATTACTCACGATTCACGACTCGTTACTCACGACCCACGACTCAAGACTCATAACTTACGATTCATTACTCACGACTCATTACTCACAACCCATTACTCACGACTCATTACTCAAGACTTATTACACACGACTCATTACTCACGACTCATTACTCACGACTCATAATTCACGATTCATTACTCACGACTCATTACTCACGACTCATTACTCGCGATTCATTACTCACGTCTCATTACACACGACTCATTACTCACGGCTCATTCCTCACAACCCATGACTCACGATTCATTACTCACGACTCGTTCCTCAAGACTCATTACTTACGACCCATTACACACTAGTCATTACTCATGGCTCATTACTCACGACTCAATACTCACGACTCATTACTCATCACTCATTTCTCACAACTCATTACTGAAGAATCATTACTCACGACTCATCAATCACGACTCATTACTCACGACTCATTACTCACGACTCAATACTCACGACTCATTACTCACGACTCATTACTCACGACTCAATACTCACGACTCATTATTCACGATCTATTACTCACGACTCATTACTCATGACTTGTTACTCACGACTCGTTACTCACGACTCATTACTCACGACTCACGACTCATTACTCACTACTCACGACTCATTACTCACGACTCATTACTCACGACTCATTACTCACGACTCACGACTCATTACTCACGACTCATCAGTCACGACTTTTTACACACGATTCATTACTCACGACTCATCACTCACGACTTATCACTCACGACTCATTACTCATGATTCATTACTCACGACTCATTACACACGACTCATTACTCACGGCTCATCCCTCACAACCCATGACTCACGACTCATTACTCACGACTCATTATTTACGACCCATTACACACGAGTCATTACTCATGGCTCATTACTCACGACTCAATACTCACGACTCATTACTCATGGCTCATTACTCACGACTCAATACTCACGACTCATTACTCATCACCCATTTCTCACGACTCATCACTCACGAATCATTACTCACGACTCATCACTCACGACTCATTACTCACGACTTATTACTCACGACTCAATACTCACGACTCATTACTCACGTCTCATTACTCACGACTCATTACTCATGACTCATTACTCACGAGCTATTAATCATAACTCATTACAAATGATTTAATACTCACGACTCATTACTCACAACCCAATACTCACGACTCATTACTCACGACTCATTATACATGGCTCATTACTCAAGACTCAATAATCACGACTCATTACTCACGACTCATCACTCACGAATCATTACTCACGACTCATCACTCACGACTCATTACTCACGACTCATTACTCAAGATTCATTACTCACGACTCATTACTCACGACTCATTACTCATGACTAATTACTCACGACACATTACCTGCGATTCATTACTCACGACTCATTACTCACAACCCATTACTCACGACTCATTACTCATGACTCGTTACTCACGACTCACGACTCATCACTCATTTCTCACGACTCATTACTCACGACTCATTATTCACGACGCATTACTCACTACTCATTACTCACGACCCATTAATCACGACACACGACTCAAGACTCATAACTCTCCATTCATTACTCACGACTCATTACTCATGACTCGTTACTCACAACTCATTACTCACGACTCATTACTCACGACTTCTCACACATGATTCGTTACTCACGACTCGTTACTCACGACCTACGGCTCAAAACTCATAACTCACGATTCATCACTCAAGAATCATAACTCACGACTCATTACTCACAACTCAATACTCATGACTCGTTACCTACAACCCATTACTCACGACTCATTACTCACGATTCATTACTCACGACTCATTACTCATGACTCATTACTCACGATTCATTACTCATGAATCATAACTCACGGCTCATTACCCACGACTCATTACTCACAACCCATTACTCACGACTCATGACTCATTACTCACGACTCGTTACTCACGACCCACGACTCAAGACTCATTACTCACGAGTAATGAGTCATGAGTCACGATTCATGAGTCATGGGTCGTGAGTGGTGAGTATTGAGTCGTGAGTTATGAGTACTGAGTCATGAACGTGAGTACTGAGTCGTTACTAATGAGTCATGAGTAATGGTTTGTGAGTAATGAGTCGTGAATAATGAGTCATGAATGATGAGCCGTGAGTAATGAGTCGTGAGTAAAGAGTCGTGAGTAAAGAGTCGTGAGTAATGAGTCGTGAGTAATGAGTCGTGAGTAATGGGTCGTTGGTAAGTAGTCGTGAGTAATGAACGTGACTAATGAGTCGTTAGTAATGGGTCGTGAATACTGAGTCGTGAGTAATGTCTTCATGTCTTATCCTATGGTTACCTATTCAAAAATTTCACATTTCCAAAAAATTTGAAATAAACCTTGCATATCGGCCTATTATCCTCTGGTTGTACAAAAACTCTAATTTCAATGGAATAATCAGATTCCGGGGGGTACTTAATAATCGGATTAATCTCGAGTCATCCTAAAAGACTTCAAAATCAAAGACTTAATACGTGAAACACTGAAATACAAGATTGGAAATTCGAATTCAAAGTCGAAATTTCGACTTTAGTGTCGTGATTTCAATATTACGACTCCAAACTCGAAATTATGCCATAATTTTAAAATTATTTCGAAATTTTCAGTTTTAAATCGTAATTTAGAGATTAAAGTCGTAATATGGAGTTTAAAGTTGAAACGTTGAGCTTAAATTCGAAATTTCGAATTTAAAGTTGGAATTTTGGGATTAAAGTCGTAATACCGAAATTAAAGCCGTAATTTTTAGTTCAAAGTCGTAATTTGGAGAATGAAGTCGAAATTTCGAGTTTAAAGTTGAAATTTCGAGATTGAAGTCGTAATTTTTAGTTCAGAGTCGTAATTTAGAGATTAAAGTCGTAATTTGGAGTTTAAAGTTGAAATGTTGAGCTAAAATTCTAAATTTCGAGTTTAAAGTTGTAATTTTGAGTTTAAAGTCCTAATTTGGAGTTTAAAGTGAAAATTTCGAAATTAAAGTCAAAATTTCGGGATCAGAGACGAAATGTTGAGTTTAAAATCGTAATATAAAAATTAAAGCCGTAATTTTTAGTTCAAAGTCGTAATTTCGAGAATTAAGTCGAAATTTCGAGTTTAAACTTGAAATTTCGAGATTAAAGTATAAATTTTGAGTTTAAAGCCGTAATTTCGAGGTTAATGTGGTAATTTTTAGTTTAAAGTCGTAATTTCGATATTAAAATCGTAATTTCGAGTTTAAAGTTGAAATTTCGATATTGAAGCCGCGATTTTCAGTTCAAAGTGGTAATTTTGAGATTAAACTAGAAATTTTGAGATTACAGTCGAAATTTTGAGTTCAAAGTCGTAATTTCTAATTTTAATTCGTAATTTTTGGTTCAAAGTCGTAATTTTTAGTTTAAAGTCGTTTTTTTTTTAATTTGAACTCGTAATTCGGAGATTAAAATCGTAATTTCGAGTTTAAAGTCGTAATTTTCAGATTGAAGTCGAAATTTCGAGGTTGTGGTCTTTCTGAGCATCCGTAGAATCTAGTGGGCTATTGCTCATATTTATAGGAGCTCTACTGCTTTTGAACGCGAATTTTAATTTGGAAACTAATCTCTCGAATATTTTTTATAAATCCAAAAAACTTCTCCTGAAACCGAAAAACCTTAAAAATCTCCTCTCCAAATTCGCACGTCGACTCCATCCGACAACTACCGATTCGACCATCAACAATCGGCATGCACACTTTCATAATACATGTCTTTCGTTTGTTCTTCAAAAGTTCTGCACCGACCACGGGCCCGCGAGAGTGAGCGCAAGGTAAATCTAGTAGGCAGTGTCTAGTGCTTGGAAACCCAATTCGCCGCGATGTGTTTTCTCAATTTGCCCGCGTTTTAGTCCACAAAAATTTGTGAAAAGTGCTCTGAGATGTTGGAAAGTGGAGTTAATCTAGTTCATGACGGCTCATTCAAAAATTGTAAGTACGAGCTTTATTTAAGTTGCCGTTTTTCGAGACTGTCGATTGCGACCGCGTTTCTCGACGTTTCGCCAACACGAGAGGGATCTATCTTCAGAGATTCCATTGTTGAACGTGCACCACAAATAGTTTTATTCGTTGTGCAAATCGGCCCGATTTGGAGCGATTAGAAACCAAAACAAACATAATCAAGAATGCGTGTCACCATGCAAGAAAGTGGGTCAAGTTTTACTCTTATTTTCGTCGACGGTGGTCAAATTTTTGGTTTTCAGTCAGGTGTTGTGGTCGTTGTGGAAAAGTCTCGCAATGCAGTGCTTAAAGGTTACCACAATCACTTTTTAATCACTGTTACGTTACAACTAGTCTGCTTGGATTGTACTATTTTCAGCTGGAATGCTATGACGACTAACTAATTCTTTGAAAATGAAGATGTTCAATGGTAACTGTGATTGTGGACTGTGTCCATAATTAGATTCGATTTGAATATAATTTGAAATATATACGTGGATTTATCTTGGCACTAAAGTATATAATTATTTAAATGAGATTATTATTGTATTGTCAGCTGAGTTAAGGAATGTTGAAATCATTAGAAAACACACCGAACTTTAATCTTTCAGGAATTCAAGTAGTTATTAGTAAAACTATTAATGAATATATCTGTTGGTGAACATTAATAAAAAATAAGGTACTAGATAATGGATGAAAATGTGTCTTATTGAAATTCAATTGCTGAAGTGAATATATGAACACATAGGAAAGAATGAAATGAGAATGTTCAAAGTTAATAATAAGATTAATATTGAGATATCGTAAAATATAATAAAAACATGAAATAACAACGGCTTTCAAAATGTCTATAGTACCTGATATACGTCTATAATCAAATCAACTTTCTTGAGATTTAAAATATAGTTGAAATTGAAAATATAATTATACTAAAAGTCAACTAGACGCTGATATTCAAAATTATAAACTTCTGGATCACCAATAATTGATTATTAGTCTAGTCAACAACTTGAAAAACCTGAAAAATAGATATAAGTCAACCCTTACAGTGAGTAAAAAATTGCTAGGAAAAATGGGATATTTCGGTTTTTTGTTGATAACATTATAACTATGAATATTTAAGGAATGCAATAGGAATATTTTTGAAGGGGAGGAAATTTCCCATAAAAAAGTCACCACTCCAGGAAATGTACCTCTATTATTTAAGATGTTAATTTAAAGTTAAAAATAGGATTTCGCGAGCCTGTTTTACACAGACGTTGAAAATCCAAAATAATTTTTTTACAACATTAAATGTCTATTCAAAAATTCGAAAATATTATGGCTCATTTAAAACAATTTAAAGAATGAGCTCCCTTTTGAAAAAATGAGTTATCCTCATTTCTCACGAAATTATGCTTTTGTTAATTTATAATTATTATCGGTTTTCTGCATTGATAAATAGTTAAATAATAGTTTAAATAATGAACCTGAAAAAGTTTAGGCTTGTGAAGCTCTACTCAAAAAGATTATGGGAGAAAAATGCTTAAATGTATTTCATTTTATTTATTATGATTTTATAAATATCAAAGAAATGAGGGTAATTTTTTTTCAGTATTCGGATTCAAGGTTTTTTCTTAACAAATGACAGTAATTATTCGCGGTCCTGATTTTTTACGTCACTTATTAATACATTATTTATAAACAAATACAGAAATTCAATAGTAAAGACATTTTTGCCATTCTGTTGTAATGAAAAGATTATGATAAAAAAATTGTTGATGTTTATTTTTTAACTTAAATTCTTTGAATAACTAGTTAATAAATATCTTCTGAAATTCATCAATCACGATCAAAAAGTTTTAATCCATGGTTTACTTAATTGTTTATTAACAAAAAAATTGTTATAAACAATTTAGGATTATTCTTATATTTCTCTTCTGAAATTAAATGTTATTCCCAGAATGTATGCAATAAAATTTAAAAAATCTAATGTTTTCTATACTTTTTAATATTACACGACATCATCTACGTGATTTGTTATGTAACAAACGAGTGTAACTTTTAAACACTTAGCAGCGGCTTCTATTTCTAACTACTGTAACTATTCATAATTATGATTGTTCACATAAAATATGCATTTGTTTATAAAAATCTGAGACTTTTTTGACATTTTCATATCTTTCATGAGGCATTACTGGGTAAATAATGAAAATACGGCGATGGACATTGAAAACAATTTCATTCACAGATAAAATATCTACAAAGTTATCATTCATTCATATCTGTATCTTTGATTGTTTAAACAATATATCCGTTTTCGTTGATAATTGCACGACTAATGTTGAATTTTTTTGAAGTTTAGTCGTTCCTTTTGTCAATTATACATAATTTGTGATATAAATGCTATAATGTATGAAAGAGTCTGATAAAAATTCAAGATATGAATGGTGGCGAACTTACAACTAATTATTATTAAAGAAAATCTTGTACTACATCGGATGTTTCAGAAGTGAATCAATGATACTGACATATTTGGACATTTCAAAACTTCTTTGACATCTGTCGAAGAAATTGAGAAATAAAAAGAATCAGCAAGGGAAAAACCTCGTATAAAGTTAACTTTTGTCCATTTCTGAAGACGGGGCAGATTTTAGCTTTCGAAACGTTTAGTATAATTATTTACCCCTTTATTTTAGTCAAAATTATTAAATACGATAACTCACTTGTGAAAAATACTTTGAATTTGCACAGTAACTTATCGGGTTAAACTAAAAAGTTTGTCTTTTCTACGCGTGTATAAAGTTTTCCATTACAATTTTTATATTTTTCAGACTGTGGGAGGTAAAAATATCCGAAGAAGGTCAATTAAAACTGATTTTCCTCCACAAAAAATAACTTTCGTTCAATACTTACATTTATGTTATGAACATCGTTGCGATACGTTATCTTTCTGTTTAGGTAGGGAGGCATATTGGCCCTTTTACTTCCAAAGTACAGATATATTTGTAAATAATGATATCATATCGAGAATTCTAATAGAAATTATTATTATTACTAATTTTGTTATTTTCAAAACAATTTCGACGCATTTGTCGACGTTAAGACGTTAAACCCAATTCTCACACCACTGACTAATCGAGTTGAGGTCTTCTTGAAGGAATTGATGTTCAACTAAGGCATTTAATACAGTTTAGTCTCACTGGTATAAAATGACTTGCAGGGCTTTATATGGAGAGCAAGATCACTTGCATAAGCAACGAAGAGGAGCGGACCAAGAACAGACCCCTGGGGAACTCCACTTTCACAAAAAGCCGACGAGCGACTGTGAAATAATTCTTTAAACGACTGTGAAGTCATAAGCCTCACAGTCGTAGTTTTCCCATGTTACTTGATCAAGAATGAAGCGATTTACTCGATCCATGGCATTCTAGATTCAAAAATAAAAATTGGAATAAAATGATTTTATTTGTCAAATATTGACAAGTGAAGTATTGTTGGAATAAGAATGTCATTCTCGATCGAAATAAGTAAAAATATATAGGATGTCCCATTTCAAAATCGAAAGTCGGGGTCATTACCGGGCAAACCGGAAGTACGGCAAAGCAAGTAAATATGTCAAAAAATTTAAATTGAATTATATTACTTCAAATTTCATTTTTCCATCGCCAATAATAAAAAAGTTATAGGGGTGAGCCACCTTAGAAAATCACTTAATATGAAAAAATGTTCTGTTAATTTAAACATCTAAACCTAAACTGTCAAAATTTATTATTATTGTAAGAACTTTGAATAACTCGATAAAACACATTTTTTTCTAACGATTCACTTTGAAATAATCTTCGTTATGAGTAGTGAAAGTTTAATACCAGTTCAACCTAGAATTCCAGCTATAAATTACTAACTTATACAGGTTTGGCGAGTAGATGGCGAAGATGCGACATTCAAAGAGATAATTTCGTGAAATAAATCAATTTGCATATCGCATTACCTGGCGGTATGAAAAATCCGCTTGGATTTATTATATTTCATAAGAGTTCGGTATGTCGTCTATCAGGATGTCCAACCTTGAAAGGAAAAAAGGCAGATTTGTTGTTTGAGAGTATGGCTTCCATATTTAACTCGAAAATGGTATTTTCAAAGAGGATGTAGATTTTTTTAGGTGATGAATATTCAGCGGGATCCTGTTGCCACCATCTCAGGTTGGAAGGTCAATCGCTATTGTTTTTTGTTGACTTTTTATTGTGTCATCACTTTTCACTTTAACTTCTAACCAGACGAGAAATCGTCGACGAAAAAGGAATGTTTGGACCATGAATATTTTGAAAGTAAAACTGCTCTATAAGTTACTGGTCGCCATTATATTCCAAATATTTCAAATGCCTTGAACTATCAGTTGGTGAGGTTTTTTGAATTGACTTAGGCAGGCCAGTATACTACACTTGAATTCACTTTTTTAGAGCAGTGTATTTTGACTAGTTCAAACCCTGTATTAGTGACTAGTTGTTGCTCGCGCCTTCGCCCGCGAAGAATTTGGTTTGTCACATTAAGTTTATCTTCGTTTAAGTCAGGTTTTGGAGGCCAGCTTCCTTACCCTTGGAGCTGGTAATTGCCAGAGTGACAAATGGGTCATTACTGGGAGATTTGACGGTATGAAAGTCTTTACAGATTTTCACGGTGTTACCCCTACCTGGCTGGAGTGAGTTGGATGAAAAAAACTGTTCATCCGTTAACAGAGGATGTGAGGGCCTCATTCGCCAGAGTTTCTGGGCCTTCTATATCGGGAGGGGTTGTTTTCAGCATATTCTATAGCTTCACTAACTAACGGATTGTCGTGAGTTTCCGCGCTATCTAAAACTCGCTGATTTCTCAACTGAATGGACTGCTGAATGGAAAGCAGCTGCAAATCTCTGCAGATGGCGTCATTTCGCACGAAACAATGAGCATTCACTATCATCCTCATTATGTTATTTTGCAATCTCTCCAGAATGGAGAGATTAGACGCTTGTCCCCAGACTCCTTAAGCGTACATGATGACTGGCTAGAACATCGTATTATAGATGGTAACCTTGTTTTTGAGACTCAGTTTAGATTTCCTGTTGATCAGAGGGTACAGACCGCTGATTCGTCTCTCGATCTTAGACTTCACAACTTAAGTGCGGTCTATTAGAAGACCGAGGTACTTTACCTTCCAGAGCTCCTCACTTTGATGGCCGGAGAACCTATCGTTCTTCCTATGGTATTCGCCTGAGTCTTATCCGGGTTCACTTGGATCTTCCATTCGAGGTACCAGCGCTCGAGGTCGTCCAATGCACGTTGCATGTAGAGGAGAGCCGAGAGGGACACCTTCACATGCTCGGACCTCGGAAGATCGCTGGTGTAAAGCGAATACAGCGCGAGAGAGAGCACAGCCCCCTGTGGCACTCCAGTGAGAATCTCTCTGCTGTCAGATAGACAGCCCTCTACTCTAACCTGAAATGTTTTGTCTTTCAGGAAGGATCCAATTCATCGGACCAGGCCCCGAGGCATGTCGAACGCAATTAACTTGTGCAGAAGGCCTTCGAGATGTCTAATAATACGATGTGACTTTTTTTGTTGGAGTTTAGTTCTGAAATGGCATTTTCGACTAGTCTCAGAGCTTGTAACTCGGTGTAGTGTTCTCTCCTGAAGCCGTATTGTTCGTCAGGCAGAACATTTTGGTCCTCAACTTCTTCGTTGAGCCTTTCAGAACGAATCTTTCAACCAGCTTCGCCTTCGACGTCAGCAGACTGATCGGGCGATAGTTCTGCGGAAACAGCGGGGAAGTACTTGAGGGCCAACGAACTATTAATAATAGTAAGAAGGTTTTCGACGCAGTTGTCTGGGAGCCTTTTCAACAACCTATCAGTTATTGAGTCAACTCCCGGAGCTTTCTTAGCCTTTGCGGCTTTGTTGAAACCCTTCAGTTCTTCCACAGAAGCTGGTCGGATGTTACCGTCGTCATCTTTCTCGAGGATACGGTAAATCCGATTTTCCAACAGCATATTGCGGTCGATGTCGTCGTTATCGTCGACGTTAAGTTGGAATTGACGTTCCATCGTGTCGGCAAAGGCCAACGCTTTGTCGGCGGGGAAGTAGTACACTCCGCACTCTCCGTCAATGGGTGAGGGAGCAGTCTTCTTCCCTTCGAGTTTGCGTGTGATCCGCCAAAGCTGATCATCCCCAGGCTCAATGGAATCCAAAAGCTCCCCCCACTCGTTCCGGTGATCAATGATGGCCTGGTTTACTTGATTAACCATCCTGCTTTCCGCAATTTTGTCCCCTGGGAAAACGGTTCGCTGGTGAAGCCTTCTCAGGCGGTATCAAGGCTTTAATACGAGGGGGAAACTCATTGCAGCTTTG
>WOGR01011272.1:382-10616 GCA_015342045.1 Leptinotarsa lineolata | reverse complement strand
TGTCCATTCCCACTACATTCACCTTCTTTCATCACATCAAATTGTACTTTGTTTCTGTCACCCCCAAGAAAATATTTTTCCAAGATCTTCAATAAAATCTTTTGATAGATACTAATTACAAGTTAATTACTTATATATTAAAAGCTAATTACATAACAGTAAGATTAGCCAGTCATTGATATAATCATCTAAGGAATATAATGCTCCTTAGATCAAGTAAATTTTCAACATCTATTCAAACATTTTCAAATTTCTCAGGTAACAGGTTGAATAGGTATGGCCCAGCATAGGATCTGAGTGTATTGAAAATGGAGGTAATTTTTTTTCTGGTAGCATATTACTCGCTATTTTTATTCAGTTTTCCTTTGTTAGTGAAGGTATATATCAATAGATGTGAGTGTCTAAATATCATCGTTGGCAAATACGTTTCTGCACGATTCCATATGGTCAAGATCAAATATCATTCTGATAAACTTTTTATGGGTTATAAAGACTCGAGAAGTTTTTGTGGACCTTCCCCATACAATGATGTTGCAGCTGATAGTGCTATATACCAGTGCATAATATAAATTATTTAGATAGGAGTTATGAAAATTTGACTTCAGCTTGTGAAAAGCCTTATATAGTTTTTAGTTTCTTACAAACAGCATCAACTTAAATATTGAACGAAACTAATTTTTTGTGTAGGAAAATCAGTTTTTTATCGATCTTCTTCTGGGTATTTTCAGACTGGAAGGTGAAAATACCCAGAAGAAGATCGATAAAAAAGCATCAACTTGTTTGCACTGCCCCAAGCACGCCATCTTGGGGAGTGCCATTATGTCAAAATCATCAGATAGATCATTTCCGATTTGCACCCTAAGAGTTCTGTTAGATATCTAAGATTCAATCCAGCGGTTGAATTGGGCCTCATATACCTACTGCCTCCAATTTAGTTTGTACAAACTCGTGCTTTATTGTGTCAAATGCACGAGACAGGTCGAAAAAAGCCCACCTAGAAATTTATTTTACTGGCAATAATTTGGTTGTTTATTGCTGATTCCATTATTTTTGAAAAACGGCTAGAGGCAATCATCCCATAGTTTTCGATACATTAGGTATCGCTTTTTTTTCAATACTGGGGTTGATTTTGTGATTTTCAGTGTGCTGGGAGACGTACCATTCGTTACGGAGTTGTTTATTATTGATGGCGAAGTACCTGATACAATATCAACGTGGATTCTTTCAAAATTATAGCCGGAATTCCATCAATGCCAGTAGAAATGTTTTATTGAGGTTAAGGATTATATGTTTGACGTAATGCCTACTAACAGGAGCGAAAAACATTGAATTTGGATTCGCTATCTCAACCTTTGTATACGTGCCTTGGGGTAGATTCAGCGATCTATTTTTTCTCGTAACAGAATCAGCAAAATGGACTCCAAAAATATTTGCTATTTTTTTTCCTGTAATGATTTTATTAATTTGTTTAAGTGTCATTTCCTGTTTTTTTTGTTCACCAAGGTCCATAGTGTTTTCATTTTATTGTTGGAATTATCAATTATCCTAGTCTATGTTGAAATCTCCGCATATTATTATTTCTCTATATTTCCTTGATATGTGATATCCAATGTTCGGATACACACACAAATGTTGGGCTTTTTGTTGCACAGTACATTTCAGTTATATTTATTTTATTTGAAAGACTGGCTATTTACATGCAGCAACTGAATGCTGGATTTTATTAGAATTTGCTCAAGATATGTATAAACAGCCAAGGTTCGAACAGGAACGAAAAGATGTGTGATGGTGAATTAAAATTTTGGATCTGTATTAGTATTTTCCAATAGATGTTAATGGTTGAGGTTCTTGTGAAGAACGTTCTTTGGGAAAGCTGGACAGTCACGAACAAAGATGATCTGATAAGCCATAAAATCGAAGTTTAATTAGTGAACTCTCATTGTTCCAATGAAAAGTGACATATATCACTTTTTATTGGAACTTCAGGCTTATTTTAATTTCTGTTGAAATTTTCTAATTGACAAGGTCTACAAAGTAAAAATACAGATGGCACTTCAGAAGTATAAAACATGAAAACAAATTTTAAAAAGTACGCTTTATGGCCAGTCATGATTAGAGAAAACAGAATCCGGGCTGGTAGGAAACGGTTGAATAAAACTTGTAGTACTAAAGGTTTCATCTGTTGCAGTAGCAGACGAAACGGTACTATAAGCTCTAATGGACCACAGTCTAACAGTCTGGATTTTATTTCCTCTAAATTTGAAATTGCTGACAGCACACTACAAATTCAATAATTATGATCAAAATCACTGTTTAAATCACATTCACAAAAAAAAACATCAAAATTAAAGAAGCAAATCCATTAACAAGAAATACATACTGAACAAAAGAAAAAATAAACTGATTTCAAATTGTTTGGAAATTTTCAATAATTTCCAGAAAAAAAAATGGATGTGTACTAATATATTCTAATAGATGTTGATGGTTAACGTTTCCAAGAGAGAACCATCTAGGATTACTCGTGAAGTACGTTCTTTGAGAAAGCTGGACAGTCACGTTCAAAGATGATCTGATGATCCATAAAATCGAATAACAGTTCATATATTTTCTACGAACATCAAATAAAGTTTTCTAGTTTAATGATAGTCATCAAATCATAATAAAATGTTAGTATGTACTTTTTATCACCAAAAAGTTTTAATTCATTTTTACTCAATACATTTTAACTTCCTTATAGTTACCAGTATATATTCTATCTGAAGATTTGTATCACATAAATGAAAAAGTAAAAAATATATGGAGCTCCTCGCCGAAGATGCTATATCCCATCCAGAAAAGAGGCATTCACCTTACAGGAGACTCAAACATTGCAAGTAACTTTGATAACTTCGAATATTGAAGAAAGGTTCTGTAAATAGTTCAACGAATGTATTCAACTGCTTGATCCCACTCAAGAGCCGATATATGTGAAAAATACTCAGCAAAATACAGCTGCTCATCGCCTCAAGGTTCAACTTAATACTTGAACTATACTTTTCATTATTATTAACCAAAACCAACATAAATCATCTCTTTTGAACAGTTACCTCTCTGAGCATTTTAAGGATTTTCTACAGTGCTTGTGCATCTCTATAAAAATATTAGATGTGTCCCTAAAATATTAAATTATTTTAAAGATACTCCTGTGAATTTTGCTGATGAGCCTCTTGGTATTTTTAATTCAACATGAATACAAACCATTTCCAGAAGCTAAAAGTTTCTCAAATTCGATATTAAGATAACCTCTGGTGTACCATTGTTCATTTATTCATAAAATTCCAAAACTTCATCATAAAACTAGCCCCATTGAAATTGTTTATATGTGGAAAATAGGTTGTGAAAAGACAATAATTTGATAAAAATATATATTTATACAAAAAAATAAGTCTATTCATCTTCCAATAGTTCTTCACCCATTTTTTGAAATTTTTCTTGGATATCCAAAGGCACTTCAACAGTTTTTAAGTTATCCTCGCCAATTTCCTCCTCTGTTCTAGAATATGAAATGAAAAAAATTAAAATTTGCTAATTAAAATATTTTTTAAACTTACCTTATCAGAATATCAACTAGATTCTCACAAGCGGCGAGAGCTTTCCTATCTTTCTCCCACTTATGTAGTTCTCTCAATATGACATAGGTGTTTTTGTCCCTAATATACTCTCTATTAACCCGTTTAGTTACCAGTTGTGTTATAGCCTCTAGCAGAATACATCTGAAATAAAAAATAATTATAATTAGAATAAAATTTCAAAGGACAATCAATATTTGATTTAAAAATACATGAAAGGCCAAATATGTGTTGATATATTTCAACAAATGTGGTTGATTCAGTAATAATATTTAAAAAAATACTTTTATTGCCCAAACAGGCACTAGATCCAATTACAGGACACAGTATACAATTTTGGGATGAAAATGTTCAATATAGAAAACATTAACATATCGTAATAGTAATACATTCATGGAATATTTAAAAGAAAAAAAAATTCAAGTGATCAATTTGCAAACCTAATATACAATAATACCTTCATGGAATAAAAAATAAATTTCCAAATAGGTATTTGTTGCTTCACAAACATGTTTTTTTATCTATTTTTTTAATATATTCAATGGTGTTGAATAAATGTCTACAAACTTGTCTGACAAACTTGATTTTATGTGTAGCACATTGCAAATCATATAAGGGAAATTTGAATAACATATTGGTTCTCAGTTCTGCCACTGATTCTATGCACATGAAACTCTATTTATGACAATAGTTTTAGTGAGTTGACAAGATTGTTTACCAGTTTGTATATGAATAAGGATGAATAATAAGTTATTTTGTCTTCAAGAGATTCAGCAATATATTATTATCTATTCCCTGTCTGGGGTAGACATTATCTAGTTTGTAGATGATATATTTCATAAACCGTCATTGGACAGATTCAAGCGATAGAATGTGTGTAGTATATATAGGTGACCAGATAAGTCAGCCATATTCTGAACGGGATCTAACAAATGAGCTGAAGAGATTAATGAAACTTTCCGTGTTTCTGAAATCTTCACAATTTCTAAATATGAGCTCTAACATTTTTTTCGCATCAGTTATACTTTTCTCTATGTGAAGTGCGAATGAGAGTTTGGTATTAAAGAATATTCCCAAGCTTTGCAGCTGTCGGTTTTAACAAATAATCATTTATCAAATTATTGTGGTCAAGTGTGGAGTGTTCGTTACAAAAGTTAGTCTTATTCACTTATTGAAGGTAGTTACAATTTTATCAGTAAAAATAAAATTACATGTTGCTGGTGTCGTGAAACAAAACCGAAATTTTGGTTCGACGAGCTCTAGTACAAGCTCCGGCCACTTTGAGAGAACACACGGAAAACGTGGAAAAAGCTGTTTTTCCAGGATATTTCAGCTCGGTTTATGGAAATCAAGATGTGAAATATCGTTTCCTAAGTGATAGGAGAAATCTTTTGCAAGATTAACAAAAGTTGTTAATTTTAATTGGGAAAATGTTGATTTTTCTGAAAATGACATTTTCAGTTATTTAGCTAGGGAAATCGAGCTTTCTTCCAAGAAGCATCGATAGATTTTCTTAATAGCTTTCGTTTGATACCTCAATCATGTTTCCAGTATGAAAGGTTCAGATTTTATTGAGATTTGAGTGATGAGAGTTTTTATAATGTTCGGGTGGATTTCGCAGCCAGGAGGAAGCTAGAATAAATCATTTGCGAAAACTTCCGCACGTGCACGAAGGCCGTTCGGCGTTTTCGCCAAGAATTATATTTCAAACCGGGTGATCGAAAAAGTGATCAAAAGGCCCTCTTGAGTTTTTGGACGATTCTCGAACGCCGATTGGCCGGAGACAGGTCATTCCTTTTGGTATAAAGGCGAATGCTGATCGCTGATTGGCAGGAGAGAATTCCATTCTATTGTATAAAGATAGGAATGCCCAAGCCCTGTTAGATAGTTGGTTTTGAGCTTGAATCTGTGCTGGACGAACTTGGAAATAGGAATTTTCGCACAAATTGATACTGGAAATTGAGATTTTTTGGGGAATTTTACCGAAACTTGGGAATTTTCGGAAAAAGTTTTCAGGCTTGAAAACTTTGGAGATTCTACAGGTGGATCTACGTTGATTTGAATTCGTATACTTCAATATCTCGAGCTCTTTTCAGAGCCAATTGAGATATACAGCGAACTTGGAGTTGCAGGGAGCGGAAATTCGGAAGAAATTTTATTGGAGAGCTACGGTTGCGGATTGTTGGCGGAACTTGTTGGAGATTAGTGATCCAGTGCATACCCTGGACACAGTGGATTTAACAGAGAAGCAGACAACACTTTTAAGGAATTTTGATATTCCTAATTCTGGTTTTCTGCTGTTCAGGTTCCTGCTAGACGCGCCTTCTCCAAAAATCCTACAAAGAGAAGAGTAGGTCCTCACTAAAGTTGCCCACCCTCAGGTACCGACCACCTTGCGGTGTTAAACGGTCAGGTATAATGAGGTTAAAGCGGGGAGGTCAAGACACCATTAGATTAGTCCGTCGGGCTGTCGACTCAACGTTACCGTTGGGACTTTCCAGGACAACGATACCCATTTTCCAAATCCTGCGAGCGGCCCTCATCCTAGGGTACAGTTCAACTTATAGGCGCCTTGTTCCTAAATATTAGCTCAGTTCACCTAGTAGGCCTAGTTAGGTTAGGTTAGGATTAACCATGAATCCTACCCTCTGTCTCTTTCCAAGCCAGAGTCACTCTAGGGAAACTTTGACAAATCGAAATGCAGATTAGGACAAGACAAGCGCGAGCGCAAATTGCAATTGATGCGACAGTGGAAATCGCGAGGCCAGCCACTTCGGCCTAACGACTTTATATTCAGACAATCTTAGTCGCCTGAGTGCGACTTCTACACAACGCAAAACCCCCTGGAACCTGTGTTCTCAGGACATAGTATTCCACGAACTCCGGCGGAGATGGGTAGTCTGAGGCTGTCTTCGTCTAAACTAATCTCTTTTGAGAACGAGGACTTCTGTGCCTCATCCTTGGTCGCAGAGCGACACCACCCGAGCACTGTTGATTCGCATGCAATTCGAGCACCTAGAGACCTCGAAACACCACAAAGGACTTCGTCCTCAATTTGCGATAATACTCCGGAATTCAACGAAATCCTAAAGCGAATTAGGGAAGCTAAAACTCCGGAGAGAAGCCGAATGGATATTTACCAGGAGGAGGAGGCCTTCGCCAAGGAACGTCAGGAGACGTTGTTCACCAAAGATGGACGTCGTCTTCAGGGAGAAGCGACCTCCAGGACCCAGAGCGAACCAAAGATGAACATTTGCCAACTGCTAGGAATGTGAGCAGAGCTGCTTGCACCAAGAGCGCTTACAGAGCCAAGAAAGAAGCAAATGGAATTTGCTTCAGGACACTTTGAAACTTTCAGCCGGAACATCCAACCAGCAGGAGATGCTTTATGTGGGAACTCCTCAACCTAGGATACACAGGGTGTACAGCCATCCTGTGTTACACGCAGAGAGACACGTACCAATGCCATTGTCGACACCGACGAGGAGTACATGCAGAAGCAGTACTCTCGGCGCCAGGCGCCGAAATGCCCCCAGGAGGTAGCCACCAGGTGGGACGAGGTGGACGTACTGCGCACAGGCGCGCAGCGCGTTCAGTCGCAGCATGTAACTGGCGCCCTAGTGGAAGAACTAGGGGGTGGAGGTAGGTCAGACCGAGCCAGCAACAACAATAAAGCCTACCGTTGTACCCAGACTAGGAATGAGTCCCGAAATCCCTGGGACTCAGGTCCGAGAGGCCAAGAGGCCGTTACAACGTATGGGGTTGGGAATTCGTCGTGAACCATCAGTAGGTCATGTCGCCCACCTCTATGTAGGATAATTCTGAACTGGGGAACGGGATCTTCTACACAAAGAGTTTTCAGACTTCAAAAATATGCTATCATTGTAGAGATTCCTTCAAGAAATTGAAAATTCTCACTCTTGCTGATATATATCATTGTTATTCAACTCGATCGAAAAACTTATTGGTAACTACCGCACATCATCATAACTATCATAACTTCGGAAAATATTTTTCGTCGGTATTAGCCAAGTGTAATATTACTCAAGTCTGTCGCGAATACTCGCAGAGATTCTCCTTGGGCAGGCATCCATCCACTTTAATCCGCATCGGTATTTTTCCGCGGCAATACCCATTATTCACGATACAGTCAGTTAATTGCAAAGGCTGCCAGCCGGTGTATTAACCCCGCTCAGAGAAAGTTCCCGAACGACGACGCTTTTTACTTTCTACGGATTATAGCCGTGTTATTTAATTTTCATTGAAACGACCATTAGATTAGAAATTATGGATTTTATTACCGAGCGCGAGTTTATGCACGTGAAATCGCGTTTAGTTTTATTCGTCGGATTCGTATTGTTTATGGCTAAATGTCGGCGGTGCGTGTAATTCGAGTGGATGCACCGACCGGGCAATCGTTCTCGGGTTGAGTAATAATTTTCTGGAAAGACGAAAACAGGCGATAAAATCTTCATTACAGCCGAGATCGAGTTCTCTATCAAGATGCCATTTAAAATTCAAAAGTTGACTGATGTGAATGAAAATGATGCAATTTGCGTTTTTCGAAACACCCTATTAAATTTTTGTGCATATTTCCTGCGATGGTAAAAATTATTCATGACAAAAAATAACACAGTCCATTGAGAAGTTACATTTGGGGTTGCGTTTTCCAGAGTACGCAATTTTACTTTTAATGTGTAGGAGGGGTCAGTAGAAGCTTAAATTCAAGTTTGTGAGGTCGCCACTTCTGTCCCCAGGCCGCCATCTTGGAAAAGGGGTGCAAAGGTTTTCGCGCTGTATCTCGTAAACTAGCAGCTCTACAGAAAATTTAATCAAGCATAAAATGTAGCAAATTTAATTTTCTTCAATTTCATTACTATTACTTGTTATCATCAAGTGACCAACAAAAAAGTTATAAACAAACATAATTGAAAATTTTGTAACAAGTTTCCTTTTGGAGGTTATAACTTTTTCCAGTTCATTTTACAATAAAATGACATGACAGCAATGTGTAGAGGGTTTTTCAACGAGAATGAATTTCCACTATGAAGTTGTTTAGTTTTATTTATTTATCTAGGTTTTACAGCGCTCCAAACTTGACCAGATTCTCGAATGCTCATAGGGATACAATAAAAACAAAACGTTAGGCTTAGTTTATTATCCATATATTTTTTTATTCAAACAATTTATTATGATCTTAACATTCCAATGCTATTATTAAACTATTTTTGACCCTTTTTCTCACTACAGTACTTAGAACCCTAAGCAGGTAGAAAAGACCCAAGTAGATGTTTGAGGACAAATGCTGCCTGCTATTACTGTTATTATTATAATTTATCCTAGGTGGCAAAACATTTGGTTTTTCAATCGATGTTTGAAAAAAATATGTACCCACAATTCACGTAATCACATCCAAAATACAGAAATTGTCTGATTGATGGCCTATTTATTTCTTGAAAATCCATATCGAATGAAGGATAGAGAAAATAATTTTTGCCTGCGTCAGTTCACTTGAGAGCGGTTTAATAAATCTAAACCAGTTGTAACAATTTAAAATCTTAGTAGAAGTTAGACAAAAGTTATTTTTTGTATCTAGCTGGAAAGTTATAATGTGACTTTTCAAGTATCTGCCAGTTCCATTCAGTTTTGAAGAAAGCCATGTTTTAATAGTTTTTTCATAAGTATTAAACTAAAAATATTTCTCAAAATCCTCAATAAAATAATAAGAAACAAAAAAAATTGTCAGAAGTGGGATTCGAACCCACGCCCACAAAGTGGACCAGAACGCTCGGACCCGCAATAGCAGGCAAGGAAACCTTGAGTCTGGCGCCTTAGACCGCTCGGCCATCCTGACATATTAGAAAGTGCTGTTATACATATATAAGTCTCACCCAATATAGAGATCATATTCGTAATTAGCAAAATAAAGAAGAAATTCAAAATGACTTGTTTTTCATCTGGATTCGAAATTCTTCTTTCCATTTTCAAGTATCTAATCATTTGTATTGAAAAGGAAAAGTTAGAAGCGAAAAAACTGTTTCAAAGTACTTAATTGTTATTCGCTGTACCTATGTTCTGCTATCCATGATAATAATAATAGAATTTCGCTACACGGTGGCTTCATCGGTTACTGGTACATAAAACTAGTTAACAATATTTATTTACTTATTTATTTATTCACCCAAACAGACCACATAGGTCTAATTACAAGGATGACCTTATTACATTCAATGTATTACACTAAAAAAAACATAACTTAAGTCAGTTACTGACGGGGTCGAATAATAAGTGTGATGATCCTACAAAGACATTGCAACTAACTGTATAATAACTATTTTCCTTAAATTTGTAAGGGAATCTGTCCAATCTATATCGATTATTACATTCAGTTCATATAGAGCAGATATTCTGCATATAAAACATCGTATTTGAGCTTGGAACTTGAAAATTAACTAACGATAAAATAAATGAGGTGAGTTTCACCAGTAATTATAGTAAGTTCACCTAGGAATTCGTGATATCCAGCTGTAAGTCTGTAAATACTTGTATATTGATACCCTAAAAGTTGTCTCAAAACCTACATATGGTAGGGTGTACGCAACTATTAAATTTCAAGGTCAAAGGTC
>WOGR01011271.1:0-10616 GCA_015342045.1 Leptinotarsa lineolata | reverse complement strand
AGAATCATGGAGAGTCAAGAGCTGTTGCGCTTGATATTTCTAAGGCCTTTGACCGTGTGTGGCATGAGGGTTTGCTAGCCAAACTTCGATGCTATGGCTTGTCGGATCATTTTTGTGTATGGCTTTCAAGTTTCCTGAAAGAACGTTCCCTGCAAGTGGCCGTCGATGGATATCTCTCAAATACTTTTACCATCAACGCTGGTGTTCCCCAAGGATCCATATTGTCTCCAACACTCTTTTTATTGTACACCAACAAAAACGAAGAAATTAATACATTGCTTTGCTGAGGACAGCACACTTGTCTCGTCATTCCATTTGGATACTAGGACATCGGTTGCGGATGCACATCTTCACCGGCAGCAGGAGGTTGCATATCATAATGAGGATCTGAAGTAATTTCGTATTGGGGTGAAAGTAACCAGGTTCAATTCAATGCCAATTACCAGACATCGGTTTTCTCTGAACTGGATATAATAATGTCAGGACAGACAATTTCGCTTTCTGTTTGATAAGTTTGTTGGGTATCAAACACTAATATGTCTTGGCACAATAATGTTGCTGGAACTGCAAGGGCTGCTTCTCAAAAGCTTGGAAGACTATTCCGAACCTCAGCAACTTTTGATGCTTTATAAAGCTCAGATCAGACCTTGGAGTATTGTTCTCATGTATGGAGCTCCGCCCCTAAACATACCCTCAAGCTGCTAAATTCCATCCAGAAAAAAGCCATCCGCCTGATTGGAGACGCAAACATAAGTTGCAACCTTGATAGTCTGGAACATCGAAGAGAGGTTAGAAATTTGTCTCTCTTCTATAGATACTTTCACGGGAAGTTTTCAAGGGACTTGGCACATTTGATTCCACCAAGAACTGTGACTGCTCATCGTTTTGAAGTTCAACTCAGTACGCTTCGAACTTCGCTGTTTAACAACTCTTTTGTTTGGAGAACTGCGTTCATGTGGAACAAACTTTCTGAGAACGTTTTTCCCAATAGATTCAATCTCCAGCGGTTCAAATGTAATGTTAATTCCTACTTTCGCACAAGCACCGCTTTTAGAGTGCCTTAAGGTTTATCCTGTAGTGCTTGTTTTTTCCATAAAAAATCCATGCCAAGACACGTTTCGCTACACGGGTGGAATGGTGTGTAACTGATAAAGCTACCGTGTAGCGAAATGCGTCTCAAATGAAATTTATAGTGTGAAACCTGTGGCGGCCGTCACACGCTAGTAAAAGTTGTCAAAAACAACTAAAATCAATTCGTCTGATATGTATTTTATTACATTGCTCTACATTGCCACAATGTATAAGTAAATCTATACGTACTCCACAAAAACTGTTCCTTTCTGTTCCAACAAATCTTAGAATACGTAGAAAATGGTTACAGTTAACTCGAAGAAATCCCAACATTTTATCGCAGAGAAATGTTTTTATGTGTGAAGATCACTTGTAGGTAAGTAATATATTATTTTTGTTTTTCATGTTTCCCTTAGTTTTAAGTAGTGCATATCTATTCCATTTACGAATGATGATTTTATTTCAACATAATTTATAACTAGTGATACAGTACATATAGGTATTTTATGTATAGATGTGAAATATATATATTACTTATCACCTCAATATTAAGTACTTCACATGCTAAGGAAACATTTTGAATTACAGATGGAAAAAGACACAACAAACATGAAGTACACATTGGACTTCAGCAAAAAAGATACTGTTAACAGATAATGCTGTACCAACAAAATATTATTGTCAGGATCACAAAAGACAGCTGTGTGATAATGGGCCTTCTCGAAAAGCATTCATTAAAGGGCAAAGACTTGACATTGTCAAAAAATTTCTACAAAGGGAAAATGCTACTGACGTCCATGGCAAAAGCTTACAAAAAGATCAGAATGAGATAAAAAAAATTGTTGAGTCTGAAGGTAAATAATTCATTTATTAGGCTGCTTGAAAGTCATAATATTATGTTTATAGGTATTTTATTCAATCTATCAAAGAAATAGGTAATTCATTTTGAATATTTGTCTTTTCAGAATTACCAAAATCTCAAGATAGAGGAACAATAACTGACATACGTAGAAAAAATCTGTTCAACTAACAACAAAAGTGAATTAACATTATAGGACAAAGCGTTGGAAACAAACTGGCAATATAACAGTATTTCTACCTCACCGTTCACAAGGTTCCACAACATCACGTTACATTTCACCCTTCAAGATTCAACCGTATGTTGAAACAACATTCAGTAATAAATCATAACACTTCGTATTAGATCATGTCATTGTTATTGCAGGATTATCTTATTAAATGATGTTAAATGATGTATCACTTAATAAGAGAATACTGTAAACCAGTTGTTAAACAAGAGAAACATGTGAATGTATTACAGCACATGCAATAATGAAGTATATTATGATTCATTATAACTGAATGAAGAAATTAAATTTCCAGATCTACTTGTGTCTTATTTACTTAATTACAAAAAAAAGAATTGTACTGTTTTTTTTGTCCTCTATGTAATTATTCTCTAATTATTACTATGCACAAAATAATGTTACTTAGATTATTAAACAAGACATACATTTTAAGAAACAATAAAATACCTTTGACAAAGTGATATCCATAAATTCAATATTAGAAACAAGAATAAGATTGTCTCACCATGATGTAGGCTAAAAAATGCAATGACAATTCAATAGCACTTATTCTAAGTTTATGTGAATAAAGTATATTTGATTTTGACTTTAGTTTTTTATTTAATCTTCGTAGTTTCACAGACTGGTACTATGCTTCAATATATTACATGGCAGCTTATGCCCCTTTATATTAATTCCAAAATAGATACGGATTTCATAGCAGACAAATGAGAGGATAGTTTTTCACCTACTAAATATGATACACTTTTCAGTCTATTATTTAAGGATGTTGGTACTTCTATATTTCATTCAAGCTTTTTAATCTAACAGATTATTGTATTTAATCATCGATGATGAAATTTAAAGCTTCTTCATAAAAAATTTTTATGATTCTTTTCTTACAGTTCCTAAAAATGTGATTATTCATATTAAATATTATATCTGAGTACACTGAAAGAAGCTGAAACCAATTATTGACATATGTTATTAAATAAAATTTATTAGGTAAAATTCACTCTGCAGATATCACTTTTGAATGTGAATTATAAAACTCCAGATACCCAAATATTAAGCAATGTGAATAAATTTAGGAGATGGATTGGTGGTTTATTGAATTTTTTTTTCATTTTTTGTTTTTTTTTACATTTTATTAGTTTATGGAATATTTTCGGAATATAAATTGATGGATGTAGCGGTTATTACGTGGTAGGAAATCATCAATGAAAATTTTTGTAATATGTTTGAATTACTCCCTATACCCTGCAGACCTATGTCACTGAATTTGTTTATTTGCGAATACTTTTTGTTATGTAAATCCTCTTATTGATGCAAATAAATGTATTATTTTCATTATTATTCGGGATTTATATTCAATTCAATGAAAATATCAAATCATGAAATATATCTGAAAACCATTTTTCAAATGAAATTTGCCAGAACAGGACCGCAAAACATTGAAAAATGTATTTGCGAATGAAAACTTCATGTTTTAGTGAAAATTATTGTACCCTATACTCAAATTTATTTCAGATCTTCATTCTATTATGTAATTCAATATTTTTATCTCATTACACCAGATAAAAGTAGATTACCTATGTGAATCTCCATAAGAAAAAAGTTGGTCCGACTTGTATATTTCCTAAATAATCACTAGATTTACCCAAAAAGTCACTTGATTTTTGTGGTTTTCCTGCAGATTTACTGCTAGAATGTCCCAAACACTCACTAAATTTTCCCCCAAAAGTCACTAAATTTGTCTGAAAGTCAGTAAATTTCTTGGATTTCCCCAAGACTCATTGAAAATTCTTCAGACTTCTATTAATTTCGTCATTAAATTTTGAATTACTTCCAGAATTTTAGATTCATCGAAATATCACTGGATTTCTGTCAATTTTGTTACTAGGTAGGTATCAACATATATTTTTCAGGTAACCGCTGTCAAAATTTCGGTTTAGTAGTGATTAGGAAGTGGTTATTTTCGGGAAATATCAATATCTGCTCTGAAATAGAAGTAAATAAAAAAGAGATTACTAAATCATTCAATTAAGGGAGACCCCAAAAATCTAGTGACTTTTTGAGCAGATCCAGTTAGTTTTTGGAGAATTTTAATGACTTTGGACAAATTAAAATCAACAAGACCGGCCTGCTTATGGAAATATGCATGGAAAAATTTATATTTCAGTCATAGAACTGTAATAAATAATCTAATGATGAATCTGCATATATCTTGTCTTATAAAAATTCTTTTTCAGATGTAGATGACCTCACAAGAAGAATCCGTGATAATTTCCATGACATTCAAATTACGACAACAAATGGACGTGACGAAGAAGAGGAGTTTCAAGATGCTGATTAGAATTAGTTTTTTGTACTTTTGTAATTATTGATGTCTGCTTGGTAGTCATATTTTGTAATATGTGCTACAATAAAAAAAAGCGAAAATTCATTTCCTGTTTAGTATTTCATTTAATAAGTTCAAAAAAGGCATTCAATACTGCTTTTACCATCCATCATTCTCAGAAGTCTTAGACTTATACTGAAAAAAGTTTTGAATTTTCCCCAAAATATGTTTGAAAATAAAATACAAATTTGACTTCAAAATTTTTTTACCTTATAATCCGTTGAAACATCTACATATATTATTTCACCTAATCAAAATGTCACAGGATCTCCTTCAAATTCCTGAAGGCAACTCCATCTTGGGGTCATATTCTTCTATTCTGCCAAAAATCGCATTCGTCCAACAAAGTGTTTAATGCTTACATGTTTGAAAACCAATTTTCATCGTGTCACATCCTACCGAACCTTCTTTGGACCAAATATCAAATCGGCATCGGGGGCCCCTTTGGGATGTTGATATTTTTTACGTTCTCTATTTAGGTTTTGTGTAACGGGTCTATTTTGTTGTTGAATCATCTCCTGATAATCTTCCTCTTCAAACCTTTCAGTAATATTTAATGTCAGACGTTTTACTTTCTCCTTTTCTTCTTTCTGAACCTGTTCTTGATCTCTTAGATTTTGGGCCAACTCTGAATCAATCTCCGCCTCGAATTGCTTGTACTGCTGCTTATTACCTTTACGTACCATCAAAACAAAACCAATTTTCCCTTGTTCGCTCTCACTAGGCGATTCCTAAAAACAAACCTCCGAGTTTTACATGGACTATTATATGATCAAGAAAGAGAAAGCCATTAAAATACAATGAAGGGGAGCTCTCAAGTGGCTGGGCCAAAAAAGCAATGCAAAATAAGGAAAGTGGAAGTGATATATAGTATGCATTTACTTATTCACAAGAAACTACAAAGTTTTATACAGGGACTTTATACAAAAAATATTCATATAAACTTCAAAGGGGGCTATTTCAGAATTGTATAATTAATAACAAAAACAAACAAATATGATAATGTAAATTAATACAACAAATAGTTCTTCAATGTCATTTTAAATTGTTCTATGTTGTAACGCCATTTGGTATTTCATTATAGACAATTATTCCTTTGTAAAATATTTCTCGGAAATTTCCATCAGAGATTTCTTGTTAACAGTTATTGAGCTCTGTCTTGTTTGATGATTATATACATTTCTATGATCCACATGATGGAATGTTTTTATATTCTTTATAATGGCCTGCGGAAAGGTACATACTTTTGATTCATAAATTCATACAATATCAATAATAATCAAATTAGCTTCAGATTCTTTAAAGAAATATGCTTTCTTATTTTATATGGTCCCAATTATTGGTGCTAACTTTTTTCAAATTACATTGATCTTGACTGTCATCAAGAGTTTTGTCTACTCGTATATGTAAACCCAAAAACTAGTGAACCTTTCAATTTACAATGTTTTTTTTTTAATTTCTTATTTTCCAAAGACACATTGCTTCCTATGATTTTGAATTCATAAAAATGCATTACCTCTAATGCCAATATTAAATAATATGTTCAACAAAATTTCATGATTACTAGTATCAAAAGCTTTACAGACGTCTAATGACAGAAGTCCACATATTTTACGCTCATCTAATTTTAACTGAATAATAGAGATCATATCCAAAGCGGCATCTCCTGTATCACTAGACCTTCCAATGCCATATTGATTTGGAAACAAGAAATGAGTGGATTCCAAATATTTCATTAGTCTACAATTGTTAACATAATCTCTTTTTCCTTTTTTGAAAATTGTCAAAAAGAAATTTATGGAGAAAAATGGAAAAGCCAAGAATGAGAATGAATTTAAAAATTTTGTATAAAAAACTGAGTAGACTATAACAGACCAACTGAAAGAACAAGATAAACGAAGAACAGAGTTATGAATCAAACAGATTGAAGATATAATATATGAGAAGAATATTTCAATACAATCCTAAAGAACATAGGGGATTTCACCAAAAAACAAGTTATTGTAACACAAATGAGCCGAAACCCACAGAAGCAATACATCCATTCTAACAACTGTGTTAAAAAAAATATATCCAGATACATGCATTCAATAACGTTAGTGATCCGATAATTACGAGAATTGGTGAAAAATTTCAATTCTTAACAAACACTGTCTTTTGTTTCTCATTACACAAGTTGTTTTGACAATATTTCAATAAATCATAGTGCCGCCATATTGAATTAAAAGAAAATGGTTCCTACGACATTACTGTGTTAAATCGTTAAAAACAGAATTGAATATTCTATCAAATGTTCTAAAAATATATAATGGATTCGATTGAAAATTGTTGAATTGGGTTTGAACCAAAATGGATTATCAATAGATTTTTCAATAGAAATAATTATGTACTTCAATGAACTATAACTTCGTTACGAATTTCAAATTTCTTATTCCAGAAACAACTAAATGGCCCTGTGAACAATGATTTCTTTGTCATTCGATATATAAAAAATTGGCAAATATAATTACAAGGAAATCAAAAACTATAAGAAAAAGACTGGGAGACTATCAAAATAGATTCAGGTCAGGAAACCAAGTCTTTAGAAGAAACAGAATGATGTTATAAATGTAAAACTAGAGAAAAATGAAGATGTACAAAACCTCCCCACATATGCAATGGATACTACAGTGATAAATATTAAAAAGGGAGAAAAAACTTAAGGAGACTGGGAAAAAAACGAGAACAACAGAGAAATCGAGGAAAACCAAGAACACGATAGTGGGACAATTAAGATAGCACTGAAAATAAACCAAGGTGAAAAATGTAAAAATAGGAAAATATAAAAACAGATAACTCGTAATAAATGGTACCCAAAATATATGAGAAGAAGACTCATCTACCTCAGGACATTAAACATAAGCGTGAGCCAAAATACGAATGGATTTTACCTGAAGTTGTTCATAAGTTTTCTTGACATTAGATTTCATAACAACCGGAACCGAAATGTCAACATTGCCAGCTTTGATAGGTTCTTTCATTCTTTCCTGGATATTTTCAGAAACCATTTTATCTAGTGCATTCAAAAACTCGTCATCTTCTGGACAATCTACCCTATTTGGGCCTTTAGGAATGGCTAAAGATTCTGATACTGGATCTTGTTCCGCCTCACTTGTATTTGGTTCACCTAAAACAGTTCAAATTATTGTCACAGTTTCATGCCACTAATAATCTAATTCTGAAATTTAATTCTGATGGTCTCAAACCAATTGTTCAAAATATTGTGAAAGTTTTTGAATTTATTTACACATACGTACACTGATTTCTCAATAATTTTTGCTGTAGTTGGATTAGAGAAATTGGATGCTGATTGAAAGGATTATCCAAACCATAACTTTCATATAGAGGAATGGATGCATTTAGAATTGTTAAGGAGCTTCAAACGTTGATTATGATATAGACAGATATTTGTGTATACTATATACTAATAAAATGTTCGTACAAAATGTTGTATTTAGGTATATTTATGTGTATATGTGTATAAACACTAAATTTAAATTATATTTTGTGACGAGTCCAATAAGTTATACATTCTGTACTCCTTTTTGTAATAACTTCAGTGACGAATAAAGTTCTATTCTATTCTACATATGAAAGGTAGAACTGGTACCTGTGGCAAAGACTAAATCCAAGTCTGGTTCCCAAACAGTGCTTGTTTTGGAACAATAAAAAACTTCTACAGGCAACGAACATACACATTCATCATTTATATTTTATATAGCCACCCCTGCACACTGTTACAAAAGTTCACTTGCCTTCATCATCTGATCCTTGAGTATTGTCAACTGTTTCATCTTCAGTTGGGGTATCGTCTGTTATTGGTCCAGTTACTCCCTCAGAAGTTTCATCATCCACGCCTTCTTCGTTATCTGTCTCGGCTATGGTATCCAACCCATCTTCTTCCAACACTGTGCTGTCTACCTCCAATAGTTTTTCAATACCTAGGGTGGTACGAATATTATTCACCTCTTCTACAGCTTCTTCATAACTTTTACATAGTTTCAGTTTAGGTCTGAGAGTTGTCAAAGTTTCTTTGAAAAGATGTTCTAACATCGGAGGAAACGATTCTTGCCAAAGCTTCTTCTTGTACCAGTAGTAAGCTTGTAAAAATACTAAATAGTAGTCAAGTTTTTTTTTACTGCTTCCGCTACTGAAATAAGTACCTGTAAGAAAATAATAGAAAACCCTAAAGTCGTTATAATAAAATAATATATTAATATATAGTTTTATCAGGTGTGCCACAAGGAAGCCACTTAGGGCCATTTCTTTTCAACATTTTTATAAATGATATCAAAGTTAACTCAAAATATACAGATATCTTACTTTATGCAGATGTCTGTTTTTAATCTGTTTTTCCTTTAACTAGCTGTCGCCCCCCTACGAACAACTCTCAAAAGTCGAAACTTGTGCGAGCTAAAGACTAACGAGGTCTTACCTTTTAACATGTGATTCCTAACTCTCAGAAGTCGAAACTTGTGCGAGCAATGGATTAACGAGGCCTTACCTTTTAACGTGTGATTACCCAGCACGGTGGCCCCGACGGGAAATCGAACCCCAGTCTTCCGCTTGAAAGGCGAATGTGCTATACACACTAAAACCTACAACGGGTGAACTTTCAACGCATCTCGAATTTATAACAGATTTGGGTGTAGTGATGGATAAAAAATGGACTTTCACCAAATTATAATTATATTATAAACAAGGCAACAAAAATGCTAGGCTTTATTTGTTGTACTTTCAAGGCCTTTTCGAATATTGAATGTATAAAGATGCTGTATTTCACCCTGGTAAGATCAGTTTTAGATTACTGCAGTTCCATTTGGTCGCTCCCTTATGAAAGTCATGCACTTAATATTGAAAGGGAACAAAACAAGTTCCTTAAATTTTTGGCGTTCAAATTAAAAATGCCTTTGAAGAACTATTCATTAGAAGATATTCGCAGGGCTGCAGATATAACTGAAGCTAAGTAGTCGTAAAGTGGAAACTGACCTAAAATTCTTACTCCAATAATTAAATTCTCTTAATAACTGCCCTGCAGTGCTAGAACAAATTGGCTTACATTTTCCTTCTCGAAGTACAAGGCATACAGAAACATTTGCTATAGATTTTCATCCGTGTAAGAATGGCAAACACTCTTTCCTGTCTAGAGTTGCTATTGGTGGTAATAGAGTCGACCTTGACTTCTTCTTATTAAACAAAACAAAATTCGAGTTTCCATAACGCTCTCACATAAATTAATTATAAATGAAAATTAAAATTAACTTCTTGAATCTCCTTATCCTCATCGTTCATTTAATCTTTATTTCCATTCTCTCATATCAGTAAATTCATATCGTCACTGTTTTCTATTCTATAAGTTTTGGGTGATACCCATTAATGAATTAAACAAATAAATAAATAATTATAAACTCAATTGTTTATACTCAAGGTTACCACAAAAGCACTAGAATTTCATTATTATCAACCGATTACAACTTTCTTCGTGGATTAACTCAGCAATAGTGCATGGATGAATCTAATTCAAATTTTGGCGATGAAGCTCCACCAATGACCAGTGTTTATCGATGGTATGGTTAATTCAATCGTGGTCGTAGTTCACTCCAAGACGAATTTCGTGAAGGTCGTCCAAAATCAGTTGTTGATCCGAAAACCATTGATGCTGTGCGCGAACTGATATTGCAAGATAGTCATGTGACATCGTGAGATTGAGACAACCTTAGGCATTAGTGGGACCAGCATACATTTAATATTGCATAAACATTTGACTATCAAAAAAATTTGTTCGCGTTGGATCCCACACAATTTGTCAATCGTTCAAAAAGAGGCTCGTGTCGATTGGTCGAAGGAAATGCTCAAAAATACGATCGCGGTGCTTCGAAACACATCTATGACATCGTGACAGGTGATGAATCGCGTATGGGCCCGAAAGTAAACAGCAGTCGACTGTATGCGTGTTTCAAGATGAGCCAAATCCAACAAAAGTTGTTCGCGCACGAAGCACTTCCAAGCAAATGGTCGCCTGTTTTTTCGGAAAAACT